>JASKON010000009.1:30592500-30715000 GCA_036010255.1 Myotis pilosus
CTAGCTTTAGCTCTGAGGCTGCTGAAAGCAGGTATCTGGTTTGTTTGGATTCTATAATCGAAACACTGTTTCAACTCCAGCTCTGAGATCCCAGCTGGCTGAAAGCAGGTTTCTGGGGTTTTGTTTAGCTTCTATATTTGTAACAATGTTTCAAACTGCAAGCTCAGAGGCCGGCAAGGCAGGCGGGGAACGTTGGTTTCCTCTGTCACTGAAGCAAGCAAGCCTCATGTTCTCTTCAAGCTGCCTGGCTGCCGGCTGCCCACCTTGGCTGGCAGTTAATTTGCATATCTCCCTGATTAACCAATGGGAAGGGTAGCAGACCTATGGCTAATTACCATGTTTCTCTTTTATTAGATAGGATATATACACACACTGAGTGGCCAGATTATTATGACCACCTGACGTTTGTAGGCAAATTAGCTATAATTTTGCACTGAAGTTGCTAGAAGGCCAGATCATTATAAACATCTGAATAGCACAACATACCTAAGTATCATTGCTGATCAAGTTCATCCTATCTTGTTGATGGCGTATCCCAACGGAGATGGTTTCTTCCAACAAGACAATGCGCCATGCCACGGTGCTCGTATTGTGCAGGAGTGCTTTCAAGAACATGAGGGAGACTTTACCTTGCTTAGGTGGCCCCCACAATCACCAGATCTCAATCCAATTGAGCATTTATGGGACAAAGTTAAAGAGCCATCAGGCAGCTGGCTCCACAACCATCAAATCTCACAGAACTGGACAGTGCTATTCATCAGGCATGGTGTCAGATTCTTCGCATCACCTTTCAACATCTTGTGGAGTCAATGCCAGGAAGAATTGCTGAAGTATTGAAGGCAAAAGATGGCCCAACGAAGTACTGATGGGGTGGCCATAAGAATCTGGCCACTCAAAACTTTGGGTAACAAAGCAATATATATATATATATATATATATATATATAATGTATATATATATACACACACAAATTGTCTAGATTGTTTGACAATTTTTTCAAATTATGAAGTAAAGTGTTAACCTAAAAATAAAGGGCTAAAGTGCATTTATTTGAGATCCAAAAGAGTAGTTATTCTGAAACACTGATTCCGTCAGAATCCCAAATACTGTTCCAATTAGGGCATGAAAGGAGTGGGTTTTTATAAAAAAAAAAAAAAAAAAAAAAAAGTGAAGGTAATTAATTACATGAAGAAAAGGAATAAATTTCTATTGGTGTTAATAAATCAAAAAAAAGGAATTTCTATAGGTGCAGATAAGCTAAGTTATTCTTTAGCTATACATGATGATACTAATTCTAAAGAATGTCTTTAATGGTTAGTCTGGTAGTCAGAATATATGCTTTCCAGTTAGCATTACAAACAGTTTTTTGGCATACAATGCTGTTTTAGACAACATTGAAAGTTGATTTTACTCAGTTTAAACATTCCAAAGGTTTGATGAGTAAGACATGCAAAGCAGTACTTCTGAAATAGCAGCTCTGACTCTATTTTAAAGTGTCTCCGTTTATATAATTTTTCAAAAAGGAAATGATGCAAAGCTGAAGCACAGAAATCATATACAGGGGATGGTCCTGGCAAGGTAAACAGACAAAAGCCTAGGTGGTGGAACACAGGTAACCTAAAGAGAAGAGCTAATTCTTACCTGAGATAATCTCTCTAAAGGGAACTAAGAGTAGGTAATACACGGAAAGCAAAACCCAGAAAGATTAACTAGGGTGAAAGAGAAGTTTGACTTCATAAAGTCAAAGAAAAAGAAAACATAAAATGAGAAAAGACCACATGTAAGAAATCTAATAAGAGTTGTAAAAGTACTTTGGAAAACTTTGGGTAACAAAGCAATTTATAATTTACCTTTCATTGTACTCAGTAAACATTGAATGATTAACCTAAGTCCCAGTGTGAATAATAGATGATTGAAAATGTAATTTGCTCTTCTCTAAGAGAACTATGTTTTTAGAGAGTCCTCATAAGTTTGAATATATTTCTTACTGCTTGTTTCTCTATTTATATTTCTGATAAATTTGCTATTACTGAGCATTATTAGCTATTCTTCATCAAACTTTACAAAGGTTACTCAGCTACCTCAGAGTTGATGTAGTTATTTTTCTAAAAATGGAAACATGTTATTACCTTTACTGTAACTCACTAGAGGAAAATATTCTTACAGTTATACAGTTCATGATGTAGGGGTTAATCTAATATAAAGAAGATGAAGAACAGAAAACACAACCTGGAGCCAAAGATTCTATTCATAGCAAGAATGATTAATAAAATGAATTTTAAAATGACATTAATACTTTGTAAATTACTTGTGATTCATCATAAGAACCACAAAAAAAGTGGCTCCAGGCAAGAAGATGACATTGGAATAAAATGTAATGGTTTTATAGAAATTTTGCAGTTAAATCTATCAATGTTTTTAGTGATGTTTTTTCTAAGATTTATGGGAAAGAAAAGGTTCCTGTAGCATGTTATTTTCCTTCTTATTTGGCCTACCATCAAATTACTGAAATAACTGAATTGATGATCCCACTCATTATTAACTATTTTATTTGCAATCAGTCAATTGAAATGTAACAATTATTACTTATAATTCAAACTATGTTAAGATATGCTGAATACATGTACTCTTTGTAGTAATTAATAACCCAAATAAGTCTATTAAAATGCAAGGCAAAGTTAGTGGTTCTCGAATTTGAATCACTTGATAAACTTCTTAATACAGTGCAAGTCAGAGAATTCTTTTTTTTTAAATAAAAACAAAAATAAACATATGGTCATTGAACAAAATCCTATATAATAAAAGAGAAACATGGTAATTAACCATACCTCTGACATGCTTCCCATTGGCTAATCAGGGCGATATGCAAATTAACTGCCAGCCAAGATGGGCAGCCGGCAGCCAGGAAGCTTGAAACTAACATGAGGCTTGCTTGCTTCAGTGACGGAGGACTCCAACGTTCCCCGCCTGCCTTGCCGGCCTCTGAGCTTGAAGATTGAAACATAGTTACAAATATAGAAGCTAAACAAAACCCCAGTAACCTACTTTCAGCCAGCTGGGATCTCAGAGTTGGAGTTGATACAGTATTTTGATTTAGAACCCAAACAAACCAGATACCTGCTTTCAGCAGCAGAGGCCTCAGAGTTGGAGTCAGAGCTAAAGCTGGCCCAGAATAAAAAAGAAAAAGAAAAAATTGAGCAGTTGGGAGCTTCAGTCACCCGCCAGCCTGAAAACAGCACTCAGCCCCTCACCCAGGCTGGCCAGGGACCCCAGTGGGGATCCCGACCCTGAAGGGTGTGTGACCAGCTGCAAACAGCCATCATCCCCTCACCCAGGCTGGCCAGGCACCCCAGTGGGGGCCACCACCCTGATCCAGGACACCCTTCAGGCAAACCAGCCGGCCCCCACCCATGCACCGGGACTCTATCCTATATAGTAAAAGGGTAATATGCCTCCCAGCACCAGGATCAGCAGAGCCACGAGGCCTCCTGGCACTGGGATCAGCATGACAGGGGTCATCACCCAAACCCCCTGATCGCCCTGAAGTTCTGTGTGTGACAGGGGGTGGGGCCACAACCTCCCTATCCGCCCTGCTCTGTTCATGACAGGGGAAGGCGCCCTAACCCCCTGATCAGCCCTGCTCTGTGCCTGATAAGGGGGAACTCCCCAACCTCCTGATCGCCCTGCAGCTCTGTGTGTGACAGTGTGCAGCACCCCAACCCCCTGATCGACCCTGCTCTGTGTGTGACGGGGTAGAGCCATAACCTCCCCATCAGCCTTGCCCTGAGTGTGAGAGTGGAGGCGCCCCAACCCTCTGATTGGCCCTGCTCTGTGGGTGATAGAGGGCGGTGCCCCAACCCCCCCCCCCACGGCCCCTGCTCTGTGTGTGATGAGGTAGAGCCATAACCTCCCCATCAGCCCTGCCCTGAGTGTGACAATGGCGGTGCCCCAACCTCCTGATCAGCCCTGCTCTGTGGGTGATAGAGGGCAGTGCCCCAACCCCTTGATCCGCCCTGCTCTGTGTGTGACAGGGGGCGGTGCCCCAACTCCCTTATTGGCCCTACTCTGTGAGTGACAGGGGGGAGCTCTCCAACCCCCTGATTGACCCTGCTCTGTGCGTGACAGGGTATCAAGCCCCAACCCCCCTGCTCTGTGAGTGACAGGGGGCAATGCCCCAACCCCCAGATTGGCCCTGCTCTGTGCATGACAGGTGGTGGCGTCACAACCTCCCCATCGACCCTGCCTTGAGTGTGACAGGGGGCGGTGCCCCAACCCCCCAATCGGCCCTACCCTGAGCGTGACTGAGGGTGGCATCACAACCTCCCGATCTGCCCTGCTCTGTGCATGACAGGGGGCGTCGCCCCAACTCCCCAATCGGCCCTGCTCTGAGCCCGACCAGGGGCTGCACCTCGGGACTGGGCCTGCCCTCTGCCACCCAGGAGCAGTCCTAAGGCAGCAGGTCATTATCTCCAGAGGGGTCTCAGACTGTGAGAGGACACAGGCCGGGCAGAGCAACCCCCTCCTCCCCCCCGAGTGCACAAATTTTTGTGCACCGGGCCTCTAGTATATATATATAATTAACAAGAAAATGTTTATTTTCTTAGGCTTGTTCAGGCTTTGCACTATTAACAGAGAGAAAAACGAATTCTAATTTTTTACCAGTGTAAAAATTTATCTAACATATAAATGTATCTGACATATAAATTTAAGATAACTGGAATTATGACTTACTGATACAATGTTCTAGGAAATATCAGATTTTTAGGAATTTTATAATTTCTAGGACAAATATTAATAACATGCTCTTAACAAGTATAACTTAAAAAGATCTGTCATCACTTTTATTTGACAAATTTCCAATGTAATTTAATACACCAAAAGCCTAATTAGTTTAACATCTCTTTTTTTTTCTTTTAAATTTTATTTTTTTTGTTTAAAGTATTACAAATAGTAGTACATATGTCTCCTTTTTTTCTCCATTGATCTTCCCCTGGCCTCCCCTAACCCCTGGCACATGCCCTTACCACACCCCTCTTGTGTCCATTGGTTATGTTTATATGCATGCATATAAGTCCTTTGATTGATCTCTTAACCTCCCCCCACAACACTCTCCAGCCTTCCCACTGTAATTTGACAGTCTGTTCAATGCTTCTTAGCCTCTGTATCTATCTTTTTGTTCATTAGGTTATAATGTTCTTTATTATCCATAAATGAGTGAGATCATGTGATATTTTTCTTTCACTAACTGGCTTATTTCACTTAGCACAATGCTCTCCAGTTCCATCTATGCTGCAGCAAATGTTAAGAATTCCTTCTTTTTTATAACAATAACAGAGTAGTATTCCATTGTGTAGATGTACCATCTACTGATGGGCATTTAGGGTGTTTCCAAATCTTAGCTATTGGAAATTGTGCTGCTATAAACATAGGTGTGCATATATCCTTTCTGATTGGTGTTTCTGGTGTCTTGGGATATATTCTTAGAAGTGGTATTACTGGGTCAAATGGCAGTTCTATTTTTAAATTTTTGAGGAAATGCCATACTGTTTAGTTTAACATTTCTTTTATTTTTTAAAATATATTTTATTGATTTTTTACAGAGAGGAAGGGAGAGGGACAGAGAGTTAGAAACATCGATGAGAGAGAAACATCAATCAGCTGCTTCCTGCACGCCCCCTACTGGGGATGTGCCCACAGCCAAGGTACATGCCCTTGAATGGAATCGAACCTGGGACCCTTGGGTCTGCAGGCCGACGCTCTATCCACTGAGCCAAACCGATTAGGGCAACATCTCTTTTAAACGGGGGGGTGGGGAATTAATTGAAGTTTTCCAGCAGCCTTTTAGAAAATGTCAAAATAAATTTGATGTAAACACACAAACACACAAACAATACAACTCCATTTAGAATTTGATTTGCAGAAGTTGTCAAAAAATCAAAAGTTTTCAATATTTGACTGAATGGGATCACTGATAATTATGAAATAATACTTAATTTAACTGTAATGACAAAAGATTAAAAAAACCCAACTTATTTGCCAACAAATAAGTTAGCTCTTTATATATAGAGAAAATTAGGTTTTCTTCAGTAATAAATGACCTCATAAAGGCAACATGAAACACAATAAATTACTTTGGTAAGACACTAAATCATTGCTTTCTATGTAGATTACCCAAAAGGTAACTAAATAAAACAAAACCTTTTACAATATCTTATCAACAGTAGTCCAAGAATATTTTGTGCTATTAACAGAGAGAAAAACGAATTCTAATTTTTTACCAGTGTACTTTTGATATTACAATCTATTTTAGAATAGAGCCCAACATGGTGCCTGGCAGGAAGGCAGTGAGGGAGAAAGTATGAGTAAGTAAGGGAGTGTGTGGTGTGTGTGTGTGAGTCTTGGAGGATGGTGAATCAGGCTCTCCTGAACAAAGAGCTGCTGCTACTGCCTCAGGCACTCCCCAGATGGGTGCAGTTCTGGCACAGAAACCACACCATCATGAAAGTGGGAGCAGCAGCAGCCAGGAGCACAGCCTCACTACCACACAGACTGGCCTTGGACATCAACCCAACCAGCACATTGAGCTGCTCACCAGCAGAAAATTGCAAGGAATCCCCCACCACAGGCTCTGGGGCCATGTATTGAGTCACATACCAGTGGGCTCCAGGACCTCAAAGGTAGGGGCATGCCAGAGGGACTATGAACATGCCTGTGCCAACCCCAAGCATCTGCAGCTGACACCTGAGGTACCAGATCAATGGGGGGAGTACAACTCAGAACAGATATAATCAATTTGTGAGACAAAAGGAAGTCCTCTGGGCTAAGGAGTCCCTACCACTGGACTATTAGGGGCTTCAACCTTTTGGACCTCAATCAGGTTGCCCAGGGCCAGAAAGGGACAGTAACTCACATCCACTTGCACTAGAGATGCTTCCAGGAGACCAAGGGACCAGATTCAACAACATCAGAGAAAAATCCAATAAGCCCCAATCTCACTGGCAGCAAGTCACAGGGGAAATCCTTCCCACAAACAGGACATCAACAATACAGTGGGGAAGGAAAACACACCCCCCATATTCACTGAAAGCTAAACAGCACCTCCCCTCCTAAAAGCCTGTCAGAAACAGACTTTTGAGTGTTTAGGAATGACAGCTAGCTGACAGGCAAAGGCAGGCAAAGGCAAAGCCTATGAAGCCAGGAAACTTTGGTGAACCAGCCCTGAGCACCATGCGGTTAACAAGCCTACTTTAGAGGGCAGATTGACCCCTCCTTCTTGTGGCCAAGGCCTGTGGAGACAGACACAAGTGGTGGATCAATGGATTGGTATCACCTGGAAAAAAAGCATCACATCCACAACAGCATGTATAAAGAGGTTGGGGTGAGCCACATAGTCAAACATCCTGTGAGGAGATTCCATCCACAAATAGGACAATAACATTCAAGAGCCAAGTACATCAGGATAATCCAAATAATTAAAAGAGGGGGAATGTCTACAATACCCAGACGAGGAGATTTGAGAGATTGTACCACTGGGTACCACAAAACATTGACTACATAGGACCAGCCCTAAAAAAGCTTGGTGGCATTGAAATTTTATCTAAGACATTAAAACAAATAGAAAAATACAGCAAAAATGTGGGAATAAAGAAAAAATCCCCAAAGGAAAGAAGAGGAAATGCCAGAAAAAGAACTAAATGAAATGAATGGAGGCAAGTAATTTGTCAGATAAAGAATTCAAAGTAATGGTTATAAGAATGCTCAAACATCTGACTGAGAATTACAAACAACTCAATTAGAATTATAAGGAGCTGAATGAGAAATACATCAACATGAATAAGAATCAAAAGGGAATGAAGAATAACATAGGTGCAAAATAGAACACTGGAAGGTTTCAACAGTAGACTAGAAGAGGCTGACAACTGAATCAGCAAGTTAGAAGACAAGGCAGAAAAAATATCCAATCAGACCAACAATTGAAAAAAATAAAAATCAGAAGAAGAGTTTAAGGGAGCTTTGGGAGAACATGAAACAAAGCAACATCCACATAATAGGGGTACCAGAAGGAGAAGAATATGAACAAGTGTGGGAAACTGTTTATTGCCTTCACTATCTGATAAGCATAGACAGAAACCTCCCGAAGGCTGGGTGCCTTTGAAGCCCTAGCAAAGCTCAGAGCTAGGCGCCACCTCTGTTTGTCCAGACAATGGTAGCTGAAACTACTCCCCCATTTATTATTATGTAAATCCTTGCTGATGGGCTATTCTGCCTGTTAATGGGGGGTCGCCTGCCTAAGGGCTATGCTATGGGTGCATCCCAGATCAATAAAAGCTTGGTGAGGCCTGAGCACAGAGAGGAAGTCCTTCGGGACTTGCTGCCTGGTCCCCCAATATTGCAAAATTATCTCGTGTCTTTTTCTCTCATTTGTTGTGCAGCTCCTCTTTCAGGTACCGAACCCTACTCCACATGGGTCGTGGAAGGAAACACTCAACAAACAGGGACTAAAAAGCCTGTTTGAAGAAATAATGGCAAAAAAAATTCCCTGACTTGGGGAAGAAAAAGTCATAAAAGTCCAGGAAGCATAGAGACTCACAAACAAGATGAGCCCCCCCAAAACCCACCCTAAGACACATCATATTTAAAATGGGAAATGTTAAAGACAAAGAAAAATATCTTTTTTTTTAAATATATTTTATTGATTTTTTACAATGGTATCATACTGGCCTTTTGTAAGAAAAGATGCCATCTGGACTACATGGGAAATTCCATAGGGGAGAGAAACAGAGGCTCTTAGGGTTTAAAAGTAAGGCTATTCAATCTGAAGTAGAGAATTATTCACTTTTTTAAAAAATATATATATTTTATTGATTTTTTACAGAGAGGAAGGGAGAGGAATAGAGAGTTAGAAACATTGATGAGAGAGAAACTGATCAGCTTCTTCCTGCACACTCCCTACTGGGTATGTGCCCACAACCAAGGTACATGCTCTTGACCGTAATTGAACCTGGGACCCTTCAGTCCACAGGCCGAAGCTCTATCCACTGAGACAAACTGGTTAGGGCAAGAAAAATATCTTAAGAATTGCAAGAGAAAGACAGAAAGTCAATTACGAGGGATCTACCACTAGACTATCTGCTGATTTTTCAACAGAAACACATCAGGCCAGAAGGGAGTGGCATGAAGTATACAAAGTAATGAAAAGCAAGGGACTGAACCCAAGACTACTCTATACAACAAGGCTATCATTCAAAACTGATGGTGAAATCAGGAGTTTCACATAAATGAAAAAGGCTAAAGGAGTTTATTACCACCAAACCAGCAATGCAAGAAATTGTAAAAGTATTGCTTAAAGAAGAAGAAATAGAAAGAGAGGGAAAAACACAGGCATAAAGAATAAAAATAGCAACAAACAAGTACCTTTCAATAATAACCTTAAATGTAAATGTTTTAAATACATAGGGTAGCCAAATGGATAAGAAATACATAGGGTAGCCAAATGGATAAGAAAACATTATATATATATATATATATATATAGACAGTATTAGCCCGGTGCACAAAATTCGTGCACTGGGGTAAGGGGGAAAAGGGGCCCCCTCAGTTTGGCCTTCACCCTCTCCAATATGAGACCCCTCAGGGAATGTCCAACTACTTGTTTGTGCCCACATTTTAACAGATGACAGCTCCATTGTTGTTTCTTTCTTATGCTTAAAACCATTGGAATTAGTAAGTATTCAAAGTGTGTATAAATTTTGGGGGGACACCCTGTATATCTCTAGTCAGCAGTGAAAGAAACCAACAGCAGATTTGGAACCCCCAGGCAGGGAACCTCGCTCACTCTCCACATGTCTCCCCACTTCACTTTCCACCTTCGCAGGCAGCAGGAGAATCAATGTTTTCTCTCATTAATTCGGAAAAGCACGTTCCTGTCACCCACTGCCCGGCAGGAGTGCACGAGGCTCAGTCAGGGCAGCCTTCGCTCATGGGTGCTGGCACCTAAAGTGCACAGTCCTCCTCTACAGTCGCCCTGACTATCCCACTGTTTCACTGAGAGGACGGAATTCCTCTTGGCCTCTGGTTTCTTGATCTTGAACGCTGACCGAAAGCACCTCAGCGAGGGCCGCCCGTGCCAACCAGGTGTGTCTATCTGCACCTGCTCCTGCCTCAGCACCTGCATTAACCCCCCAGAGGTGATCTCCTAGCTGCACTGGCCTCCATAGGAACAGGGCATCACAACTCCGCCCTCTCACTGTCATCTCACAGGCGCCCACCCTCAGCACCCAGAACACCCAGACACTCTCCAAAGGATGTGAGTGCATCAGAGGGGATGTGTGCACATCCTGTGGGGGTGTTAGGCATGCCGGGTTGATGGAAGTGCGGTGGAAAGGTGGGGGGAACTTGTACACGCCTTGGTTTGCAACTGTTGCAGGAGTGGGAGGGTGACAGTGTACTGGGGGATATTCTCACACCAGGGGGAGATGTGCACACTGGAGGCCTCTGGCTTTGCAGATTGGCAAACCCCTGAGGCGCAGCCAGGAGGATGTCAGTCTGGCCTGCCACAGTGGCTGTCCCTGTTATCCTGCACCTTCTGGGCCAGGAGGCGGATCTTCTGTAGCTACTCTCGGGTGCTGATGGCCTGCAGGCACTACTTCAGCTCAGCCTGCAGGCTCTGCTTGGCGTGCTCACAGCTGTCACCACCGCCATGTGGGGAGTACAGGCCGCCCTCCACCGGCCTGCCTCCCCTGTCCACAGGCTCTCTGCGCTGCTCACCTGCTTAGAGTGACTGGGGCTGGGCGGAAGCCAGGCGTCCTGCCTTGCCCAACCCCAGCTGATCTGCCCCTGTGCGAGCTGCCACCCCGCTGGGAAGGGTCAAGGATCTGGGTCCTGGAGCCGTGGACAGCTTCCAGTGCTGCCCCCCACCTGGCAGGGTCACAGATCTGTGTCTTGGTCCCATGGAGAGCCTCAAGCATTGCCCCCCGCCCAGCAGGGTCACAGATCTGGGTCCTGGGACCCCGGACAGCCTCAAGTGCTGCCCCCCGCCCACCAGGTCACAGATCTGAGTCCCAGGACCACGGGTAGCCTCAAGTACTGCCACCCCACCCACCAAGTCACGGATCCAGGTCCCAGACCATGGACAGCCTCAAACGCTGCCACCCCGCCTGCCAGGTCACGGATCCGGGTCCCAGAGTGCAGACAGCCTCAAGCACTGCCCCCCGCCTGGATGGGTCACAGATCCAGGTCCTGAGACAACGGAGAGACTTCTGCGCTGTCCCCCGCTCGGCAGAGTCACAGATCTGGGTCCCAGACTATGGACAGCCTCAAGTACTGACCCCGCCTGGCAAGGTCACAGATCCAGGTCCCCGACCACTGACAGCCTTGCCTGCTGCTGTCCACCTTCAGTATGCAAATTAGCTGCCATCTTGTTTCTTCAGGGTGGGGGTCCCCACTGGGGTTCCTGGCCAGTCTGGTTGAGGGGATGAGGGTCGTTTTCAGGCTGGTGGGCAACTGAAGCTCCCAACCTCTCCTTTTTTTTTCTTTTTTATTCTGCAATTTATTTACCTTCTATGGCTGTCACTAGAGCTGAGAGCCGGCTTTAGCTCTGAGGCTTGGCTCCAGCTCTGAGACCTTGTCTGCTGAAAGCAGGTATCTGGGTTTGTTTGGCCTCTATAATTGAAACACTGTTGAGGTCCTGCTTGCTGAAGCCTGGTTGGCTGAAAGCAGGTTTTGGGGGTTTGTTTAGCTTCTATAATTGCAACATTGTTTCTTAGAGTTGCAGCTCAGAGGCTGGCAGCGGCAGGCAAGGAACCTTGGCTTCCTCCATCATGGAGCAAGCAAGCCTCCTATTCGCTTCAGCTGCCTGGCTGCCGGCCGCCATCTTGGTTGGCAGTTAATTTGCATATCACCCTGATAAGCCAATGGAAAGCATGTCGGAGGTACAGTTAATTACCATGTTTGTCTATTATATATATATATAGTCTACAAGAGGCCCACTTCAGAACAAAGGACTCACACAGAATTAAAATGAAGGGATAGAAAAAAAATAATTCTTCAGGCAAATGGAAATGAGGAAAAATCTGGGGTAGCAATACTTATCTCTAACAAAACAGACCTCAAAGTAAAAGCCATAACAAGATATAACGAAGGCAACTTCATATTACTAACTGGATTGATACAGCAAAAGGATATAACTCTGGTAAAAACATATGCACTCAATACAGTAACAAACAAGTAGATTAAAACAACAACAACAACAAAAAAACACAAAAAACAAAAACAAAAAACTTCTGGAAGATATCAAGGGAGAGATCAACAGCAAGACAATCATAACAGGTTACTTTAATACCCCATTAACTTCACTGGAGAAATCTTCTAGACAAAAAATCAGCAAGGAAACAGCAATCTTAAATGACTCACTATATCAGATGGAACTAACTGACATTCTTCAGAATAGTTCACCCCAAAGCTACAGAATATATATTATTCTCAAATGCACATGGGACATTTTCAAAGATAGACCAAATGTTAGGACATAGACTAAGTTTCTACAAATCAAGATTGAATAATATCAAGCATCTTCTCAGACCACAATGGCATGAAATTAGAAATCAACTACAATAATGATAATAAAAAAAAAAAAAAAAACTCAGAGGGAGGAAAAAATGGTGGCCGAATAGGCAGAAGTGTCCTGAGCCTTATCCCAGAGCAGATAGAAGGTGCATCAAAACTTAATAACATCCACCCAGAATTGGTGAAATAGATAACTGGTGAGACAATTAGCAGTTGGGAAGGACAGAGAATGACTGCAGACTGGTAAGATCAGGGATCTAGGCTGGAGAGAGTCACTAGACCACCAAGGCAAGAAGGTCAGAAGGAAGCAGCATGACACCAAGTCCATGTCCCTTGGGGACATGTGTAACATGCTACTGTGGAAAGGAAGTCCACGGAGCTGCTGGTGGCAGGGGATTCTATATCTGTGTTCACAGCCAAGAGAGGCTGAGCCCAGAAACGCAACCTGAAGAGGTATCTGAGCCACGTAGTGCTAGGGGTAGAAAAACTAGCAGTTGCATGGTCGTTTTGCCTGTTTTGTCTTTGATTTTATTTGCTAAACCCAGTTCATAGGACCTTTCAAATACAAATACTCACCTGTGGCTGTGGTACAGGTTGAGTGCAGATTTGTAAAGTCTGGGGAGAGGATGTGGAGGAGAGAGCATTGGGGAGAGGTAACCAGGAATCTGGCACTGAGACATTCCTGACTCTCCAGACCTAAGTAGCCATTTTTCTCCTGTAGTGCCAGTCCCACCCCACCCCCTAGCAGCCCCAAGGCAGCTAATATAGCCCTACCAAGACTACACCGTGAGCTGTACAAAAGACACCCAAACTCTGAATAGCCCAAAGAGCCCTCAGGGACTGGGTTGAAGGGAGGCCATTCAGTTCTGGAAAACAATACAGCACCCTCCCCATGTATCCTATCAGAAACAGACTCTTGAAAGATTAAGATTTACAGCAGGGATACAGGCAAAGCAGGCAGATTTGTCCTGCTTGCTTACAGCCAGGGCTGTGGAAATAGACACAAACAGAGAAGCAGTGAAATACTTGGAACTTTGACATGGTGCTGACTACCTAATAGGAAATTGAAAAGTAGCAGATAGAACAGAAGAGTGGAGTTTTAAAACAGTTCCCATGGGGAAGTGGTCAGAAAACTGTGGCTTGCGAGCCACATGCAGCTCTTTGGCTCCTGGAGTGTGGCTCTTCCACAAAATACCAACTTCTGTGCATGGGCCTTGAAGTTTCAATCGCACTATACATACGCGCCTGCACGTGGTATTTTGTGGAAGAGCCACACTCAAGGGGCCAAAGAGCCGCATGTGGCTCACGAGTTGCAGTTTGCCAACCACTGCCATGGGGCATTAAAACTGGCTGGAATGAACAATACTTCACTTTTTAATTTTATTTTGTTATTTTTTATATTTTTTCTTTATTTTTTGTGGTTTTTACTTTTTTCATATTATTTTTCTTCATTCTATTTTTATTTTCTTATTGTTATTTAATTTAATCTTATTTTTTCCACCCATTTTTTCTTTACTCTCCCTCTTTCATCATGTTTTCTCTTCTGTCCCTGCTTTAGTTTCTCTCTTCCTTTCTTTTTGCCCCTTGTTGAAAATTGATCTCATTTATCTGCATTGTTGATGTGTTATTATCACTGTACTCTGTTGGCTTATTCATATACATAATTTCCTCTCCCCTTTTCCAAGTTCATGCAACCTACTCCTTTTTCTATCTTCTCTAATTTTTTAGCGCTTGTTTTTCCTCTCCTCTCTTGCTCTCTTCTTCTCCAGTTGTTTAGTTTCACTCACTAAACTCAAGTCTACCTGTTCTCTCTATTCTCCTTTTCCAAAAATGAATGAATAAATGAATAGATTAAAAATATATTTTGTTTAATCTTTTATTTATTTATTGTACCCCTTTTTCTTCTTTTATTTATATCCACTCATTCTCTTTTTACCTCCTTATACTGAACTGAGATCATTCCCCCATTCACTCAATTCCTTAACATTACTTTAAGTATATAAACTCTGCCTCTCCAAATTCTGCCCCCCCCCCCTTTTTCTGGGTGTTTGTTGTTTGCATTTTTTTGTTTACCTGTTTGTTTTGTGGTTTTTCTCCCCATATATTTTCTTCATTTTTTTCATTTTCTTTTCTCTCTTACCTTTTTTCTTTCCTTAATATCATTTTTCTCTCTCCTAATTCTCTTCTCTCTGGTGGTCACTTATATTGGGGTTATAGGTCCTGTGAGTGCGTTCGTGTTTTGTTCCCTTTGTGTCATGTCTGATTGAGTTGTATATTGTGCTGTACAGTCAATGTGGGGAAGAGCAAGCCACATGACCAGACAACCTGAGAGGAGACTCCATCCACAGTTGAGACAATATCACTCAAGACCCAATTACACTAAGAGAACCCAAATATCCCAAGTAGGGGTCATACCTGGATTTCCAAGCCCAGAAAACCTGACAGATTGTACCACTGGGTGCCACAAAACATGCACTGTATAAGGCAAACAAAAAATCTGGGTGGCATAGCAGTTTGATCTAATACATAGAAACAATCATAAAGCAACAGCAAAAATGGGGAGACAAAAAAACATATGAAAGAAAATGAGTAATCATGAAAAAGAAAAATGAATGAAATGGAGGCATGCAATTTGTCAGGGAAAGAATTTAGAGCAATGGTTATAAGGACACTGAAAAGGATGGAGGGAATATTCAACATGTGTAAGAATCAAGAGGAAGTGAAGAATGACATACCTGCAATAAAGAACATGATGGAAAGTTTCAACATTACATGATAAGAAGCTAAAAATCACCTCTGCAAGTTAGGTGACAAGGTAGAAAAAAAAAATCACCAAAGCAGAGCAGCAACTTAAAAAACACCTAAAAAGCAAGAGGAAAGCCTCAGGGTGTTTTGGGACAACATGAAACAAAACAACATCCACATAATAGGGTTGACAAAAGGAAAGGAAATGGAATAATGAATAGAAAACTTGTTTGAAAAAATAATAACAGAAAATTTCCCTGACATTGAGAAGAAAAAAAGCCACACAAATCCAAGAAGCACACAGTCCCAAACATGATGAACCCAAAAAGACTGACACCAAGACACATCATAATTAAACTGGCATTCATCAAAGACAACATAAGGATCTTAAAGGCTGCCAGAGAGAGACAGAAAGTTACCTACAAGAGATATTCCATTATGCTATCAACTGGTTTCTCAGTGGAAACCCATCAGGCCAGAAGGGAATGGAATGAAGTATACAAAGTGATGTAAAGCAAGGGACTGAATCCGAGAAAATTATACTCAGCAAGGCTATCATTCAAAATTAAAGGTGAGCTTCACAGACAACAAAAAAAAAGCTAAGATAATTTATTACCACAGCCAGCAATGCAAGAAATGCTAAAAGGACTGCTGGAAAAATGAAGAAATAGAAAGGGAAGAAGGAAGGAACGCAGCCATAAAGAATAAAATTGGCAAGAAACAAGTACCTATCAATAATAACCTTAAACATAAATGGTTTAAATGTTCCAATCAAAGGACATAGAGTAGCTGAATGGATAAGAAAACATGACCATTATATTTACTGTTTACAAGAGACCCAACTCAGAACAAAGAACTCACAAAGACTGAAAATGAAGGGATAGAAAATTTTTTTTCAGGCAAATGGAAATGAAAAAAAGCTGGGGTAGCAAAACTTATACCTGCTTAAATAGACCTCAAAGGGAAGTCCATAACAAGAGATAAGGAGGACCACTTCATAATACTAAAAAAAGCAATTCAAAAAGAACATATAACTCTTATAAACATATATGCACCCAATACAGGAGCACACAAATACATTAAAAATGTCTGGAATATATCAAGGGAGAAATAAACAGCAATACAGTCATAGTTGGGGACATTAATACCCCATTGACATTACTGGATAAATCCTCTAAACAAAAAATCAGCAAAGAAACATTAATCATAAATGACTCATTAGGTCAGATGGAATTAATTGACATCTTCAGAACATTCCACCCCAAAACCACAGAATATACATTCTTCTCATGTGCACATGGATCATTTTCAAAGATAGACCACATATTGGTATACAAACAAAGTCTCTTCACATTCAAGAAGATAGAAATCATATCAAGCATCTTCTCTGATCACAATGGCATCAAATTAGAAATCAATTACAATAAAAACAATGAAAAAAACAAATATTTGGAGGCTATATAGCATGCTGTTAAACAATGATTGCATTACCACAGAGATAAATAAGAAATAAAAAGCATCCTGGAAATGAATGACAATGTAAAAAACAACAATCCAAAGACTAATGGACATAGTGAAAGCAGTCCAGAGAGGGGAGTTCATAGATCTACAGGCCTACCTCAAAAAAACAAGAAAAAAATGGCAATAAATTATCTAACCATACAACTTAAAGAATTAGAAAGACAACAACTAGAAAAGCCCAGAGTAAGCAGATGTAAGGAAATAATAAAGATAAGAGCTGAAATAAATGACATAGACACCAAAAAAAAACAACAATAAAAAAGATCAATAAAAACAAGAAATGGTGTTTAAAAGGATAAACAAGATTGATGAACCTCTAGCCAGACTCACCAAGAAACAAAAAGAGAGGATCCAAATAAGCAAAATTAGAAATGAATGAGGTGAAGTAACAACTGTCTCTACAGACATACAAAGGATTGTAAAAATATACTATGAACAACTCTACTCAAACAAACTTGAAAACCTTGATGAAATGGACATATTCCTAGAAAAATACAAGCTTCTAAAAGTCAATCGAAAGAAATAAAATACCCTGTATTGGCCAATAACTACTGATGAAATTGAAACAGTAATAAAAAAATGTCCAGAAAAAATGCCCCCCAGGCCAGAGGGCTTCACAGGGGCAGTTTTATCAAACAACCAAAGAAGAACTAAAACCTGTTCTTCTCAGACTATTCCAAAAAATTCAAGAGCAAGTCACACTTTCAAACTCTTTCTATGAAGCCAGCATTACCATAATTCCAAAACAAGATAAAGACACTACAAAGAAAGAGAATTATATGCCAACATCCCTGATGAACATAGATCCCAAAATCCTCAACAAAATTTTAACAGATCCGATCCATCATTACATTAGAAAGATGATATATAATGACCAAGTGGGATTTCTTCTGGGGATGCAAGGCTGGTACAATATCCACAAATCAATAATTGTTATACATCTAATAAACTAATCGAGAGATAAAAATCACATAATCATATCAATTGATGCAGAAAAAGCATTTTACATTATCCAACACCCTTTATTGATAAAAATTGTGAATAGAGGGATCACACCTCAACATAATAAAAGCCTTATATGACAACATCAGCCAACATCATACTCAATGTGCATAAACTAAAATCATTTCCCCTAAGAACATCAACCAGACAGGGATGACCACTGTCACCACTCCTGTTCGACATAGTACTGGAAAGGCTAGACATAGTGATCAGACAAGAAGAAATAAAAGGCATCAAATTAGAAAAGAAGAATTAAAACTGTTATTATTTGCAGGTGGCATGATATTGTTCATAGAAAACCTAAACACTCCACAAAATAAAACTACTAGACTTCATAAATGAATTAGCAATGTAGCAGAATTCAAAATTAACACCCAGAAATCTATGGCTTTTTTATACACCAACAATGAACTCACAGAAAGAGAAACTAAAATTTAAAAATCTTATTTACCATTGCAACAAAGTAAGTAAGATGCCTAGGAATAAACTTAACTAAGGAGGTAAAAGGCCTGTATTCAGAAATCTACAGGTCATTAAAAACAGAGATCGAAGACATAAACAAATGGAAGAATATATTACATTCATGGATTGGTAGAATCAACATCATTAAAACGTTCATACTACCAAAGCAATCTATAGATTCAATGTAATTCACTTTAAAATACCAATGGCATATTTCACAGATCTAGAGCAAACTCTCCAAAAATTCATATGGGATAAAAAAAGACCCCGAATAGCTTCAGCAATCCTGAGAAATAAAAATTTGAAAGGATGTTCTTGGAGGAAGATGGCGGCGATATAGGCAGACGCGTCCCAGGTCGTGTCCCGGAGCAAATGCAGTGAGCAGCTGAAACTAATAACACCCACCCCGAATTGGCGAGAGTGCTCAGCTGGTGAGACGGTTTGCAGCCAGGAAGGGCAGAACTCCCCTGGAAAGGTAAAAAAAAAAACCCAGGGATTTGGGCAGGAAAGTTTGCCAGACCTCTGAGCCCAGAGGGTCGGAGGGAGACCGCGTGGCAGACAGCCGTGTCCCTTGGGACAGGCACAGCCCCTGACAGGGAAAGGCGATCCGCGGGATTCCTGGCGCCGGGGGATTTGAAAGCTGGGTTCTGTGATCACGGAGGACTGAGCCTAAAGGGGGCAGCCTGAAGAGCTGACCTGACCATGCAGTGCCCGTAAAAGAAGAGTTTACAGAAACCAAGCCCTCCCCGTTTCCGCGGCTGGCATTTGTTTGTTTGTTCTCGCCGAACCCTGTTCATGGGACATTTCGGATACAGACACTGACCTGTGCTGAACAGAGGGAGAGGGTTCGGAGGAGTGGAATCCGGGGAGAGACTGAGGAGAGGCGGGGGGCCAGGAGAGGTGGAAGCGAATTGAGTGCTGAGATGCCCCTCAGCCCAGGACTGGGGCGGCCATTCTCTCTGGAGAGTGAGACTCCTCCTCCCAGCCCCCAGGCAAGGAGCACAGCCACACCCAGATTCCACCCTGAATGAGATCAAGGATTAAAATAATATAGTCAGCCCCTGGGAGTTAACAGGGTCTGACCTATAGAGGGATTTTTAATGCTGTATAGCCTCAGAGGCCAAGCCCAGAACACTGCCACCCAGAGGCTGAGCCACAAACTGACTCTTTGCTAAACACAAAATAAGGCGGGCTAGGAAAAAAATCCGGCCTGCTTTAAAATAAGGACTGTGGTTTAAAACACAGAGGAACAGTGTATCGCAGGGAAACTCAACACTCTCCTGAATACCTGGCAGGACTAAAGGCGAGCCAGATTGAAGAATAGAAGAACCGAAGGACCTTCACTACTGCAATTTTTTTTTTTCTTTTTTCACCTTTTAACTAAGAAACCAATTTATTTTTATTATATTTTTTCCCCTTTTTTTTTTCTTCTTTTTTTTTTCCTCTTTTTCCATCACCTGGTTTTACCCTTTTAATTACTACCTTCTTATTTTTAACCAGTATTATTACTGCTACCATTTTACCATCTTTTAAATTGCCATTTTATTTTCTCTTTATTTTATTTTGGGTTTAGTGTTCTCCATTCTATTTTCATCGTTATATTATTGGTGGTTTCTAGTTTGCATCCATCTACAGGGAGTTGTTGCTGGAATTTGCTGGGATTAGTGGTGGTTCTATAGGAGTATTCTCATCATATAAAAAGTCTCTTCCCCTCTTCCACTTAATTCTCTCTTTTCACTCTTTTTTTTTTTCTTTCTTTTCTCGCTTTTATTTTCCCCCCTTCTTTTTCCCAATTTCATTTCTGCACTCTTTTTTTTGGGTCCATACTTTTCTTTTTTCTCTTTTATCTTTTTCTTTTCCTTCTGCCTTATCCCCTAATTCTCTTAATTCGGGTGGTCGCCTTTATTTGGGGTTATTAATATCGTGAATATATTTGTGTTTAGTGCCTGGTACGTGGTGCCTTGTTGTGTTGTATTTTGTGCCCTTAAATCAACGCAGCAGATCGAAGCAATAGCAATCTCCTGAGGACCATACCCTCTGCTAAGGAACAGCAGCTGTACGTGAAACCGCCCCCCACCAGCCAGAAGAGCCACCACAGCTGTGAACAGCACCCACTAGAGGAGCTGCCGCCAACTGAAGAGCAGCTGCTACCGCAACCGCCCGAAGAGCAACCACAGACCAAGGACTCACTGCCACCCAGGGAGCAGCCACTGAACGACTCAACGTCTAGATATGTCAGTGAGATCAAACATGGGTAGACAAAGAAACCCCCAAAGGAAAGAGAAGGAGGACTCTCCAGAAAAGCAGCTAAGTAATACAGAGGCATGCAACATGACAGAAAAAGAATTCAGAATAAGGGTCCTAGAGTGCATAAACCGGATGGAGGAAAAAATCGACAACCTCTGCAAGAAGCAAGAAGAAACAGATGAAAAACTCAACAACTTAAGTAAGACCCAAGAAGAAATGAAGAGTGATATAGCTGCAATAAAAAACACCATTGAAAGTATCAACAGTAGACTAGGAGAAGCGGAGGACCGAATTAGTGAATTAGAAGACAAGGAAGCAAAACACACCCAAAATGTACTGCAATTGGAGAAAAAAATTAAAAGACAGGAGGAGAGCCTAAGGGAGCTTTGGGACAACATGAAACGAAACAACATACGAATAAAAGGGGTACCAGAACAACAGAAAGATGAACAAGGATTAGAAAACCTATTCGAAGAAATAATATCAGAAAACTTCCCTGAGGTGGGGAAGAAAAAAGTCACACAAGCCCAGAGAGTCCCAAACAAGGTGAACCCGAAAAGACCCACACCAAGACACATCATAATTACCATGGCAAATGTTCAGGACAAAGAGAAAATCTTACAGGCCGCAGGAGAGAGACGGAAAGTCACATACAAAGGATCTCCCATTAGATTATCAAATGATTTCTCAACAGAAACACATCAGGCCAGAAAAGAATGGACAGAAATTTACAAAGTGATGCAAAGCAAAGGACTGAATCCAAGAATACTCTATCCAGCAAGGCTATCATTCAAACTTGAAAGGAAATAAGAAGCTTCACAGACAAAAAAGGGCTAAGGGAGTTTATCACCACTAAGCCAGCAATGCAAGGAATGCTAAAGGGTCTGGTATAAAAGAAGAAATAAAAAGCTCAGAAAGAAAACAGCCACACAAAAAAAGAAATGGCTACAAACAAGTACCTTTCAATAATAACTTTAAACGTAAACGGACTAAATGCTCCAACCAAAAGACATCAAGTGGCTGAATGGATAAAAAACATGACCCATACATCTGCTGTCTACAAGAAACCCACCTCATTAGAAGGGACTCACACAGACTGAAAGTGAAAGGATGGAAAAATATCTTTCAGGCAAATGGAAAGGAAAAGAAAGCTGGGGTAGCAATACTTATATCGGACAAAATAGACCTCAAAGTGAAGGCCATAACAAGAGATAGGGAAGGACACTTCATAATACTAAAGGGATCAATACAACAAGAAGATATAACCCTGGTAAACATATATGCACCCAATACAGGAGCACCCAGATTTATAAAAAACTCCTGGAAGATATCAAAGGAGAGATCGACAACAATACAATCATAGTAGGGGACTTTAATACACCACTGACAGCACTGGATAAGTCCTATAGACAAACAATCAGCAAAGATACAGCAATCCTAAATGACTCACTTGATCAGATGGACTTAATAGACATCTTCAGAACGCTTCACCCCAAAGCCAGGGAATATACGTTCTTCTCAAGTGCTCATGGGACATATTCAAAAATAGACCACATATTGGGTCACATGCAAAGTCTTCCGAAATTCAAGAAGATTGAAATCATACCAAGCATCTTCACAGACCACGATGGCATAATATTAGAAATAAACTACAATAAAAACAACCCAAAATACTCAAACACCTGGAAGCTGAATAGCATGCTATTAAATATTGATTGGGTTACCAATGAGATCAAAGAAGAAATTAAAAACATCCTGGAAACTAATGACAATGAAAACACAACAATCCAAAACCTATGGGACACAATGAAAGCAGTCCTGAGAGGGAAGTTTATAGCTCTACAGGCCTATCTCAAAAAACAAGAAAAAATGGTAGTAAATCATCTAACTCTACAACTCAAAGATTTAGAAAGAGAGCAACAAGAAAACCCACCAGTGAGCAGAAAGAAGGAGATAATAAAGATTAGAGCAGAAATAAATGACATAGAGACCAAAAAAACAATACAGAAAATCAATGAAACCAAGAGCTGGTTCTTTGAAAGGATAAACAAGATTGATAAACCCCTAGCCAGACTCATCAAGCAGCAAACAGAGAGGACTCAAATAAACAAAATCAGAAACGATAGAGGCGAAATAACAACAGACCCCACAGAAATACAAATGATTGTTAAAAAATACTTTGGACAGCTCTACTCCAACAAACTACACAACCTGGAGGAAATGGACAAATTCCTAGAAAAATACAACATTCCAAAACTCAATCAGGAAGAATCTAAAAATCTCAACAGGCCAATAACTATGGAAGAAATTGAAGCAGTCATCAAAAAGCTTCCATCAAACAAAAGCCCAGGACCAGACGGCTTCACAGGGGAGTTTTACCAAACATTCAAGGAAGAACTAAAACCTATCCTCCTCAGACTACTACAAAAAATTCAAGAGGAAGGAACACTTTCAAGCTCATTCTATGAAGCCAGCATCACCCTAATACCAAAACCAGGTAAAGACAACACAATGAAAGAGAATTACAGGCCAATATCCCTCATGAACATAGATGCCAAAATCCTCAACAAAATCTTAGCAAATCGGATCCAGCAGTACATCAGAAAGATCATACACCATGACCAAGTAGGATTTATCCCAGGGATGCAAGGATGGTACAATATCCGCAAATCAATAAACGTGATACATCACATAAACAAATTGAAAGAAAAAAACCAGATGGTCATATCAATTGATGCAGAAAAAGCATTTGACAAAATTCAACACCCATTTTTCATAAAAACTCTCAGCAAGGTGGGAATAGAAGGATCATACCTCAACATAATAAGAGCCATATATGAAAAACCCACAGCCAACATCATACTCAATGGACAAAAACTAACACCATTTCCTCTAAGAACAGGAACAAGACAGGGGTGCCCCCTCTCACCACTCCTGTTCAACATAATACTGGAAGTGTTAGCCATTGCAATTAGGCAAGAAGAAGAAATAAAAGGCATCCAAATTGGAAAAGAGGAAGTAAAACTGTCCTTATTTGCTTATGACATGATATTATACATACAAAACCCTAGAGAGTCCATCAAGAAGCTACTAGACTTAATACATGAATTTGGCAATGTAGCAGGATACAAAATTAACCCCAAGAAATCTGAGGCATTTCTATACACCAATAGTGAACTTTCAGAAAGAGAGATTATAAAAACAATCCCGTTTACCATCGCACCAAAAAAATTAAGCTACCTAGGAATAAACTTAACTAAAGAAGTAAAAGACCTCTACTCAGAAAACTACAGGACGTTGAAAAAGATATAGAGGAAGACATAAACAGATGGAAGAACATACCGTGTTCATGGATTGGTAGAATCAACATCATTAAAATGTCCATACTACCCAAAGCAATCTATAAATTCAACGCACTTCCCATTAAAATACCAATGGCATACTTCATAGATCTAGAACGAACTCTTCAAAAATTGATCTGGAATAAAAGACCCCGAATTGCTGCAGCAATCCTGAAAAAGAACAAAGTAGGTGGGATCTCAATACCAGACATCAAGATGTATTACAAAGCCACTGTTCTCAAAACTGCCTGGTACTGGCACAAGAATAGGCATATAGATCAATGGAATAGAATAGAGAGCCCAGAAATTGGCTCGAACCAATATGCTCAATTAATATTTGACAAAGGAGGCAAGAACATACAATGGAGCCAAGATAGTCTCTTCAATAAATGGTGTTGGGAAAATTGGACAGATATATGCAAGAAAATGAAACTAGAACACCAACTTACACCATATACAAAAATAAACTCAAAATGGATAAAGGACTTAAATGTACGACAGGAAACCATAAAAATTCTAGAAGAATCCAAAGGCAACAAAATCTCAGACATATGCCGAAGCAATTTCTTCACTGATACAGCTCCTAGGACACTTGAAACTAAAGAGAAAATGAACAAATGGGACTACATCAAAATAAAAAGCTTCTGCACAGCAAAAGAAACCATCAACAAAACAACGAGAAAACCCACTGTGTGGGAAAACATATTTGCCAATGTCATATCTGATAAGGGCATAATCTCCAAAATTTATAGGAACTCACACAACTTAACAAAAAGAAGATAAACAATCCAATCAAGAACTGGGCAAAGGACCAAAATAGACACCTTTCAAAAGAGGACATTCAGAACGCCAAGAGACATATGAAAACATGCTCAAAGTCACTAATCATCCGAGAGATGCAAATCAAAACAACAATGAGGTACCATCTCACACCTGTCAGACTGGCTATCATCAACAAATCAACAAACGACAAGTGCTGGAGAGGATGTGGAGAAAAAGGAACACTTGTGCACTGCTGGTGGGAATGCAGACTGGTGCAGCCACTATGGAAGACAGTATGGAGTTTCCTCATAAAGCAACAAATGGAACTCCCATTTGACCCTGTGATCCCACTTCTAGGAATATATCCCAAGAAACCAGAAACACCAATCAGAAAGGATATATGCACCCCTATGTTCATAGCAGCACAATTCACCATAGCTAAGATCTGGAAACAGCCTAAGTGCCCATCAGTAGATGAATGGATTAGAAAACTGTGGTACATCTACACGATGGAATACTATGCTGCTCTAAAAAGGAAGGAACTCTTACCATTTGCAACGGCATGGATGGAACTGGAGAGCATTATGCTAAGTGAAATAAGCCAGTCAATGAAGGAAAAATACCACATGATCTCACTTATTCATGGATAATTGAGACCATTATAAACTTTTGAACAATAATAGATACAGAGGCAGAGCTGCCTCAAACAGAGTGTCAAACTGCAACGGGAAGGCCGGGGAGGGTTCGGGGGCGGGAGGTAGGGGGGTAAGAGATCAACCAAAGGACTTGTATGCATGCATATAAGCATAACCAATGGACATAAGACACTGGGGGATAGGGGAGGCTAGGGGACTGTCTTGGGCGGGGGGGAAAAATGGACACATATGTAATACCCTTTGTAATAAAAAATAAAATTAAAAAAAAAATTTGGAAGGATCACAATACCAGACACCAAATTATATTACAAAGCCACTGTTCTCAAAACTGCCTGGTACTGGCACAAGAACAGACATACAGACCAATGGAACAGAACAGAGAATCCAGAAATCGACCCAAGCCATTATCCTCAATTAATATTTGACAAAAGAGGCAAGCACATACAATGAAGTCAAGGCAATCTCTTCAATAAATGGTGTTGGGAAAATTTGACTGATACATGCAAAAAAATGAAACTAGAACACCAACTTCTACCATATACAAAAATAAACTCAAAATGGATAAAAGACTTAAATGTCAGATGTGAAACCATAACAATCATAGAAGAAACCACTGGCAGTAAAACCTCAGACATCTGTTGTTGCAATACTAGTATGTTTACTTATACATCTCCTAAGATATTAAAAATTAAAGAGAAAATAAACAAATGTGACTATGTTAAAATAAAGAGCTTCTGAACAGCAAAAGAACCATCAATAAAATAACAAGAGGGCCTGCTCCATGGTAGATTATATTTGCCATTGATATATCCAATAAGGGGTTAACCTCCAAAATCTACAAGGAACTCATACAAATTAATAAAAGGAAGATAAAAAAATCCAATTAAAAATGGGAAAAGGACCTATATATACACTTCCTCAAAATGCACATGCAGAAGGCCAAAGAAAATGAAAAAATGCTCAAAGTCATTAGACCTCAAACCTGTTAGAATGGCTATCATCAATAAATCAACAAATGACAAGTGTTGGCAAGGATGAGGAGAAAATGGAACCCTTGTAAACTGCTGGTGGGAATGCAGACTTGTGCAGCTGCTGTGAGAAAGAGTTTTGAATTGCCTCAAAAAATTGAAAACGGAACTATCATTTGACCCAGTGATCCTACTTCTAAGAATATATTCCAAAAATTCAGAAATATCCATCAATAAATATATGCACCCCTATGTTCATAGCATTGCAATTTATAATAGCTAAGGTTTGGAAACATCTTAGGTGCCCATCATCAGATGAATGCATTAAAAAGCTGTGGTACATCTATATAATGGAATACTACACAGCTGTGAAAAAGAAAGAACTCTTACTATTTTCAACAGCAAAAGTACTGGCACAAGAACAGACATATAGACCAATGGAACAGAACAGAGAATCCAGAAGGGATGGTTCTAGAGAGAATTATGATAAACAAAATAAGCCAGTCAGAGAATGATAGGTATCTCATTATCTCACTCATATGAGGACTGTGATGAGAAAAGTAGAGTGATGAACAAAATAGATCCAGAGACATAGAAGCATCAAACAGACCATCCAATCTAAGAGGAAATGCAAGGGAGTGGGGGATAGGAGATCAACCAAAAAACTTGTATGCATGAATATGAGTATAACTAGTGGACATGGACAGCAAGGAGGTGAGGGCATGTGCTGCGGGGTGGAAAAGGCCAGAGAGAGGTCAATGGGGAAAAAAGTAGACCTATGTAATACTTTAAACAATGAAGAATTTAAATAAATAAAAAAACCTTCAAGAACAATCAAACACATGAGGGCCAAATAACATCTTATTAAACAATGAATAGGTTACCAAAGATCAAAGAAGAAATAAAAAACACCCTGGAAACAAATGACAATGAAAACACAACAATCCAAAATCTATGGAACACAGTGAAAGCTATCCTGAGAGGGAAGTTCATATCACTGTGGGCTTATCTCAAGAAGGAAGAAAAGCTTGTAATGTTAGCTAAACCTAAAACTTAAAGAATTAGAGAGTAACAAGAAAAGCCCAGAATAAGTAAAAAGAAGGATCAGAGTAGAAATAAATGACATAGAGACAAAAAATAAAATAAAATAAATAAAAGAGATCACTAAAACTAAGAGTTGGTTCTTTGAAAGGATAAATAAGATTGATGAACTTCTATTCAGACTCACCAAGAAACAAAGAGAGGACCTAAATAAACAAAATCATAAATGAAAGAGGTGAAATAACCATTGACCCCACAGAAATACAAATGATCATAAAAATACTATAAACAACTCTATTCCAACAAACTGGACACCCCTGACAAAATGGACATATTACTAGAAAAATACAATCTTCCAAATCTCAGTCACAAAGCATCAGAAAATCTGAATAGGCTGATAACTACTGATGAAATTGAAGCAGCAATCAAAACACTTCCAGCAAATAAAAGCCTAATCCGGATAGCTTCACAGAAGAGTTTTAACAAACATTGAAAAAGGAACTAAAACCTATTGTCCTCAAACTATTCCAAACAATTCAAGAGGAATGAACACTTCCAAGCTCTTTCTATAAGGCCAGCATAAGTCTAATCCCCAAAACCAGAAAAAGACACTACAAAGAATGAGAATTACAGGCCAATAACCCTGATGAACATAGATGCTAAAATCCTCAATAAAATATTAGCAAATTTCATCCAGCAATACATTAAAAATGCCATACATCATGACCAAGTGGGATTTATTCTGGGAATGGAATTTTGCCTCTTGACAAAAGAGGCAAGAGCATACAATGGAGTCAAGGCAATCTCTTCAATAAATGGTGTTGGGAAAATATGACTGATGCATGCAAAAAATTTGAAACTAGAACACCAACTTACACCATACACAAAAATAAACTCAAAATGGAAAAAAAAATAACCTTAAATGTCAGATGTGAAACCATAACAATCCAGCAAAAAATTTCAGCAAACCAATAAATTTGATCCAGCACATTAACAGATTGCAAGAAAAAAATCACATGATCATGTCAATTGACATAGAAAAAGCACTGGACAGAAACATGCTTTTCTAATAAAAACTCTCAGCAAAGGAGGAATAGAGGGATGATACCTCAACATAATAAAAGCCGTGCATGACAAACGTACAGCCAACCTAATATTCAATGGGCAAAAACTAAAAACATTTCCACTAAGAACAGGAAAAGATAGGGATGCCCACTTTCACCACTCCTGTTCGACATAGTACTGGAAGTGCTAGCCATAGCAATCAGACAAGAAGACTAAAAGACATCTAAATTGGAAAGGAGGAAGTAAAACTGTCACTATTCACAGATGACATGATACTTTACATAGGAAACCCTGAAGACTTCATCAGAAAACTACTAGATTTAATAAATGATTTCAGCAATTTAGCAGGATACAAAATTAACACCCAATAATTTATGGCATTTTTATACACCAATAATGAACTCTCAGAAAGAGAAACTAAAAAATAATACCACTTATCATTGCAACAAAAATATTTAATATACCTAATAATAAACTTAACCAAGGAGGTAAAAGACTTGTTCTCAGAAAAGTACAGGATATTGAAAAAAGAAATAGAGGAATACATAAACAAGTGGAAGGATGATCCATGTTCATGGATTGGTAGAATCAACATCAAGAAAATGTTCATACAACCCAAAGTAATCTATAGATTCCTTATTAAATTCCTTATAGTAATCCTTATTAAAATACCAACAGCATATTTCACAGACCTAAAACAAACTCTTCAAAAATTTGTATGGAGTAAAAGAAGACCCTGAATAGCCACAGCAATCTTGGGAAAGAACAAAATTGCCTGATCATAATATCAAATATCAAGTTATATTACAAAGCCACTGTACTCAACACAGCCTGGTAGTGGCACAAGAACAGACATATAGACCAATGGAATTGAATATAGAACCCAGAAATCGGCCCAAACCATTATGCACAATTAATATTTGACAAAGGAGGTAAGCTCATACAATGGAGTCAAGACAGTCTTTTCAATGAATGGTGTTGGGAAAATTCAACAGATACATGCAAAAAAATTAAAGTAGACCACCAACTTATACTATACATAAAAATAAACTCAAAATGAATAAAAGACTTAAGTATAAGACTTTAAATCATAAAAATCTTAGAAAATTCTATAGGCAGCAAAATCTCAGACATGTCTCATAACAATATGTTTACCGATTCACCACCTAGGACAATGGAAATTGAGAAAATAAATGAGACTACATCAAAATTAAGAGCTTCTGCACAGTGAAAGAAACCATTAACAAAATAACAATAGAGCCCAGTGCATGAGATAACATATTTGCCACTGATACATTTGATAAGGTCTTTATCTCCAAAATTTATAGGGAACTCATACAACTTAACAAAAGGAAGAGAGTCTAATTTAAAAAGGGGTAATGGGATTAAATAGACACTTCTGTAAAACGGACACAGAGAAGACCAAGTGACATGAAAAAATACTCAAGTAACCAATTATCTGAGAACTGAAAATCAAAACGACAATGAGGTACCACCACACACCTGTCAGAATGACTATCATCATGAAATCAACAAAGGACATGTGATGGCGTGCATGTGGAGAAAAGGGAATCCTCACACAGTGCTGGTGGGAATGCAGACTGGTGCACCCTCTCTGGAAAACAGTATAGAGTTTCCTCAAAAAATTAAAAATGGAACTCTCATTTGACCCAGCAATCCCACTTCTAGGAATATATCCCAAGAAACCAGAAACACCAATCAGAAAGTATATATGCACACCTATGTTCATAGCAGCACAATTTACAATAGCTAAGATTTGGAATCAGCCTAAGTGCCCATCAGCAGACGAGTAGATTAAAAAACTGTGGTGCATCTACACAATGGAATACTATGCAGCTATAAAAAAGAAAGATCTCTTACCACTTCCAGCAGCATGGATGGACCTGGAGAGCATTATGTCAAGCAAAATAAGTTAACCAAAGGTAAGTATCACATGATCTCACTCATATGTGAAATATAATCAACAACATTAACTGATGAACAAAAATAAAAACAGAGACATAGAAGCATGGAACAGACTGTCAAACATCAGAGAGAAGGCAGGGGAGGGTGGGCAGGTGGGAAGAGATCAACCAATGATCTTGTATTTATATATGCATAACCCATGGATGCTGACAATAGGGGGGTCAAGGCCTGATATGGGGGGCATGGGCTGGCTTGCAGAGGTCAATGGGGGAAAAGGTGGACATCTATAATAATAAAAGCATAATATGCTAATTATACTGGACATCCAAACGACCTTCCAGATGTCCTTCTGGACAAAGCCGGGGCTGCGTGGGCTGAGGCAAGCCGCTGTGGCTGTGAGGGCCGAACACCTTCCATGAATTTAGTGCATTGGGCCTCTAGTATGTAATACTTTCAACAATAAAGGTTTTAAAAAATATATTTTAAAAACAATTAAATCTATTCCAAACTTAGTAGCTAGACCACTCATCTTTCCCAAGATTCTTTTCTGCAAGTCTTCTACACCTTTTTATACCCATTCAGATGTTTTTCATTTGCATATTTTCTTTATCTCATACTGTAACAAACAACAATTTTACTTCCCTTATCAACTTTTTATACACAATTGTTCCCTTTCACCATTATTATTTCTAACTAACTTTAATTAAATACATTAATTAAAATTCTTACCCATCAGAATCCTAATTTTTAGTGAAAATTATGAAGTAAGTAATTGAGAACTGTTGAAGTAGCATTCTGTGAATTGGAAAATTTACAAATACATTTTATAATTTCCAGCAGTACACTTTTCCTAATAGGAAATATTGGGTTTTTTTTGCATCATATAGTGGCTTATGTTTAATTTGTAAGAAATCACAAAACTTTTTCCATTTTCATCAACACTATATGAATATTTTTTTTTATTACAAAGGGTATTACATATGTGTCCATTCCCCCCCCCCCGCCCTAGACAGTCCCCTAGCCTCCCCTATCCCCCAGTGTCTAATGTCCATTGGTTATGCTTATATGCATGCATACAAGTCCTTTGGTTGATCTCTTACCCCCCTACCTCCCGCCCCCCAACCCTCCCCGGCCTTCCCGCTGCAGTTTGACAATCTGTTTGAGGCAGCTCTGCCTCTGTATCTATTATTGTTCAAAAGTTTATAATGGTCTCAATTATCCATGAATAAGTGAGACCATGTGGTATTTTTCCTTCATTGACTGGCTTATTTCACTTAGCATAATGCTCTCCAGTTCCATCCATGCCGTTGCAAATGGTAAGAGTTCCTTCCTTTTTAGAGCAGCGTAGTATTCCATCGTGTAGATGTACCACAGTTTTCTATATGAATATTTTAATTGATAAGGAGCAATTAAAATATTCATATACTGTTGATGAAAATGGACAAACAGTTTTGTGATTCAACTTTACACAAAAGATGTTTACTAATAGACATACTTTTAGTTTATCTATAAAAGGAATCCAAATATGAATAAACCTGTATTCAGTATTTCATGTTTCAGTATTTTATTTTACTTAGAAATTAGGTTTTTGGATATCCAATGAATATCCACCATTTAACTTATCTCAGTATAACTTTAAGGTTTTAAATTAATTAAATGATTTTGGAAACTATTTTTTAAGTAGACATACCATAAAGCATAGCTTACATCTATTTAATTAACTGGTTCCTGACAATTATGTTGTTTTTAAATTTATTTTCTCAGGAATAGGAGATGAAGCTTCTGATATCTATGTATCCCTTCAAATAGTGTGGAGTTTCCAACTTTGTGTGGGTCATCCTATACAGTATAATAAAGAGCTAATATGCAAATGGTCATCATGACCTCACACCATCATGCCATAAGGGCTCAGACACTCAACATTGGGGAGAGAGGAATGGGGACCAGCCAGGTACAAATGAGCTCATGAGAGAAGAATGGGGACCAGCCAGACTGGCCCAGGAGAGAGACAAGCCACCTGTCCTGCAGTCCCAGGTGCCTGCGGCTGGCTGGAGGAGGGAATCCTGGGTCCCAGTTGTGGGACAAGGCAGAGGCGGTTGGGAGCAATCAGGCCAGCAGAGGAGCAGTTAGGGGTGATCAGGAAGGCAGGCAGAGGTGGTTAGGGGTGATAAGAGAGGCAGGCAGGTGAGCGGTTAGGAGCCAACGATCCTGGATTGCGAGAGGCAGTCAGACATCCCCTGAGGGGTCCTGGGTTAGAGAGGGTACAGGCTGGGCTGAGGGACCCCCCAACCTCCTGCATGATTTCATAATCTGGGCCTCTGGTATCTTCATATATTAATATTTGGTTATCTCCAAACTCATGTTTCTCTTGCTTAAAAATAATCTCATATGCCAATAATTAAATATTTTTAAATGTTTACTTTATGATACAATTTCACATGTTATCTCATTTAATACATTATGACCCATAAGGGGAGACACTATGATGATAATTCTTTTTATAGAAGAGAAAACAAGATTAAGTAACTTAACTGATAGGTAGGAATAGGTAAAAGCAGAAATTAAAACTGAGCAGTCAGATACCAAAGTTTGTATGCTCAGCCTTATTGCATAGTGTCTTTTACATATCAGTCCTTGTGACAAAAAAATCATTAGATGGGGAAAGAGAAGCAGCCTAGGAATGGGAAAATTGAAGGTCAAATCCTGGCTTCTTCCTCTAGTACCTGAGTGAATTTGGTTAAATCACTTAATTCAGAGTCTCAATTGTCTCATTTTTAAAATGGGAAAATGTCTACTTTGTTTACTTCCCAGGATTGCTTTGAGGCTCAACACAGGGTGTATATGAAAGGATTTTGGAAAGTATAATTTATGAAATGAGAGTGAAGAATGTTTTCATGCCATAAATAATCAGTTTTATGCACTTTTTATGTCCTAGACACTATTACAAGACCTGGTGACACACGGCAGGGATATTGCTTGCTCTAGTGGCATTTGTAATCTTGGAGTGAGTAGGTAAGCTCTAAGCAAACAGATAAGAAATAACTACACAGTTTTAGAAAGTGATCTGTACTGTAACAACAATAATACATCCACATAAAACACAACAATAAGGTATGTGGGGAATCATCATCCAAGTTTAGAAAAAGTTAAAAATAGCACATTCAAATGCCTCAAAGTAAGAGTATGTTTATTGTGTTCTAAAATAGCAAAGAAGTTAATGTGGCTGAGTGAGAGTGAGCCAGCGGGTGAACATCTATATATATAAAAGCCTAAGTGACTGTCCAACCATTCAACCATTTGACTATTCGACCATTCAACCAGTAGCTATGATGTGCAATGATCACCAGGGGGCAGACGCTCAATGCACAGGCATGGAAACTTGGAGCAGACTGATGAATCGCAGAGGGAAAGGGAGAGGGGGAAGGGCAGGAATAAATTAAACAAAGATCTTATATGCATACTAGAGGCCCAGTGCATGGATTCATGTACCGGTGGGGTCCCTCAGCCTGACCTGTGGGGATCAGGCCAAAACTGTTAGTCCAACATCCCCTGTGGGGTCCCAATTTGTGAGAGGGTGCAGGACAGGCCAAGGGACCCCACTGGTGCATGGATTTAGGCCTCTAGTTGGAAATGTAGAGTTGGGAAAAAGACAGAGTAAGGTCTTGTAATTCACTGTCTTAAATAAGTCTTGAACTTTCCCATTAAACAGCTAACTACCTTAAGTTGCCTTTCTTTTCTTTATTGTTTACGGTATTTTGCTGAAAAATTCTGTAACAGATAACATGAGCTTATTTGACTTTTTGTAAACCTTGGTAGACTAAAAGTAATATATTTAATGGTTGTAACTTTAAATACATACCTGTTTTAATTAAACCAAAAACTTAAAGTAGCTTTCATTTACCAAAGGTTATCTTAGATATACAAATTTGAAAACCATTTGGGTTATTTTCAATATTCCTGAGAAGAAACTTGATTTATACAATGCTTTTTTGTCTTTAAGCTAATTAAATACAGCTCTTTACAAATTATTTTTGGCAATACATCTGGAGATAGAAACAATTCACACATTTATGACATACATACATAGACATACATAAATATACATGACGGGTGCAAACAGTGATCTTGTAACTTTAATTGTAAAAGTTTAGCCATCGAACAGGTACCAATCATGCAAAACTCACGAGTTTATAAAAGAAAAGTTGGATCCAAATTGTGTTTCTGGAAGATGAAATAAGTTAATATTACAAGAGCTAATGTTTTTTAATTAATATTTGTGGAAAAGACATGGGATTGTTTTTATAAGCCTGGTTTTCATAATAGCCTTTCCTTTTTTCTTCCTTTTGACTAGAATTACCTTGGTTTTTAAAAGACCTGGTAGAATACTTACTAGTTCCCAGAGATACAGAACAAGGGAAGGGTGTCTCATCACCCTTCCTCCCCTCTTCCTTTTCCTTAGCCTGTATCATGACAGAGACAGGGGCTTGGCTGAGACCTGCACTGAGACAATGGTTATACTGACAACCTATCCCAAGAACATGGAGTCAGTACATCAAACTTTGAAAAAAGAAGCCAGAGGTAAAGGTGGAATGGAGGAATAACAATGTGGACAATAAACACATGGGGCACCGCTCATCAATATGCTGCTGTATTTATGAGAATACTTGGGCCTTTGGTGAGAGCTCCACAGAGAGTGATGAGGAGGAAGAGGAGGGTTGTGGTCATACATGCTGTATACAGGGCCACTGCAAAGGATGGAGATGTGCAACCACTGGATCAATCCCCATCACTTCTCCCTAGCCTCCTGATCCCTCAAAGCCTCCTTCAAAGCCAATGCAATCCTAAATTCCTCTCTACCCAACTAGCCTGTGTCTGTCTGTCCCTGAATGTATTTATATGGCTACTTGGAAACTAAATCCATGGTTTGCTCATTCTCCAGCCCCCTTCTCTCTTCTCTTGTGCCTAATAGAGGGAAGAAGGTGAGGAGGCTGAGCAGAGAGCCTGGAAATCTGACTTACTGCTATTTTAGAACCCAGGCTTTTGGGTTGCCTCAGCCATTTGTTCTTACCAATACCCATCCTCCTGTCTTTAGGAATTCAGGATTCTTGATCCCAGTCTCTTCCCTTTGTTCTCACTGCCAAACTACCTGTCCCGGGATCCAGTTTTCTTGACTCCCTACACTCTGTACTTGAGCATTAAACACTTATATTTGGGTTCCAACAGCCCCAGCTTTCACTGACATGATCCCTGTCAGATTCCAGGCAATCTTGCCCCAGCTATGCTTGTTAATTCTGGCTTAGAGTTCTTCAGTTAATCTATTTATATAATCTAAACACTTATTCCTTGCTTGTGGTATGTGAGCTGTTAGGGGAGGTCTCCTAGCCTTTATGCTCCACTCCTTCCCACTTCTATCATGCCCTCAAGAGGAGTTGGGAGAAAGAAAGGTTTTGTTGTCTTTCTCTCCTTTAACGGAAAATGAAAAAATAGTCATGTCCTCTCTTTTCACCCTTCTCATGTGATCTAGGATTTCTGACAAAGCTGGCTTTGAGAGTGGTGTAGAGCCAACTATCTCCTCATACTTTGGTCTTCAAGATTTGAAGACAGATCTGACATAGTATCAGGGAGAGGAAGGAAAAGGGAGCAAAGACATGGGGGGCATGTCCCTTACACTATACTCTCACCCCTTCCTTCATAGGCTTTGATGTTTGCCATTGAAGATGTCCAGCTCCCTTGGTCCTCTCCACACCTCACTGTAATCTGAATATCATTCTCCAGACCTCTTGCCACACACACTTGAAGAGGTCAATCAAATTCATAACACCATGGAAATCTCATTTATTGCTACAAATGCACAAAATAATAACCTAACATCATACACTCTCACAGAAAGTGTTGAGAGAGAAAAACAAAACAAAACAAAACACCAACCTAGAATTCTGTACCCGGGAAAATTATCCCTCAAAAGAGAAGGTGAAATAAAGACTTGCTCAGTTTACTATTGTAATAATCTTGTTAATATTAGTAAAAGAAATAAAGTTAAAGAAAGTCACACATTATAACCATGGTCATCTGGGAAGCCTAATCATGAAGCTAAAGCTTCATGCTCTCCAGGGAACCACTCACTGATCCATTCCTGCAGAACACTGGGGAAAGCATCAAACTAAGGGGAGATGGGCATGTGTGCAGTGAAGTTGGGATGATGTAGGAAAGGTGCTTGCTTGTCAGTTTAGCCCGGGGAAAAATGGATTGGCTAGTGGGTGGACCCCATCAGAAGTGCACAATATCTTGGAAAGTTCATTGGTTAGTTTGAAGAAGCTCATGGTTAAAATCCCCAGACAAAAAGCTCCCTCTCCCTTCTTCTCTCTTGCTTAATGACCTGAACTTGCCCATGGGTTCCTGCATTTCCCCTCCATAGCCACATGTGCATAGCCATGCTGATATCACATGTAGGATGCTGGACTGGACTATACTTTAACATGGAGCAAAACTATGGTTAGTGGCCTTTATTCTGGCCCTGATGAAATCAAGATTGGACTTTTCCATGTTGGGGAAGACAGAGATGAGACTTTGGGGAACCTCCTTAATTTTACATCATCAATAAAAGTTTCCATGAAACCCCATTCTTTGTGTGTGGGGCGGCGGAGCTGGGAGAAGGCTCAGAAAATTCACTGATAACACTCAGACAAATAAAGATTAAGGGAATTTGTTATCAGTGGATTTCCCTTAAAAGAAATATTACAATAAATAATTTAGAGAAAAAGAAAATAAAATAGGTCAGAAACTCAGATCTACATCAAAGAAGAATAACATGAAGGTAAAATTAACACTTTTATATTTCTTATTCTTTTTTAAAAAATCTCCAAAGCAACATTTAGTTACTCATTGAATTCCAAAACGTTTAATTTAGAAGTCTGACATTTCAATGATTACCCCCATCTTGGTTGACATGGATGACACACATGGTGTAAAAATAAATTCATTATTCTTAAACAATCCTAACCAAAAAAAAAAAATTATGGCTTCAAAACTTTAGATACATTGCATTGAAGAGAAGGTTTATGCACATCATAATTTAGAGGCAAAACAGCTCTAGCTGGTTTGGCTCAGTGGATAGAGTGTCAGCCTGGGGACTGAAAGGTCCTGGGTTTAATTCTGGTTAAGGGCACAAGCCCCAGGTTGTGGGCTCTATCCCCATTGAGGGGTGTGCAGGAGGCTGCTGTTCAATGATTCTCTCTCATCTTTGATGTCTCTCTCTCTCTCTCTCTCTCTCTCTCTCTCTCTCTCTCTCTCTCTCTCTCTCCCTCCCTCTCCCTTCTTCTCTGAAATGAATAAAAATATATTTAAAGAGGCAAGACAAAATGTTGCTGATGGAAAAAAGCATGTGGTCTCTGTATCAGCTGTCTTTAACAGTCTTCCATTACCTTAAAAAATATGGGGAAGGGGTGAATTCATTTTTGCATGCACAAGATGTACTGCTTATTAACAAAACATTATAAGCTCATTTTAAATGGATGATGTATCATTGTAGCTCGTTTTGGTTAATTCTCCTTTCTAAACTCCCCATTGATTTCACTAGGGTTTCACAAAGATCAACAGGCATAGTAAAATGCCTCATTTAGGGCACACTTGTCTGCACAATTTGAAAAGAGAGCTCCTGTGTCCTAAAAGGAACCATCAATTCCAACTTGGGAATGCCCAAGTTGGTGAGGAGGCAACCACCTCAGAGATGTCACACTTATTCTTATTTGATCTAACAGATAATAACAATAGCAACAATGCATTTTACTTTGTATTCTATGTACATATCATATAGAGAATATCCCGCAAAATTGTATACACACTTTAACAGCAGATAGTTTAAATTTGAAAATGAAATGTATTTTAATAAATACTGCCTTTATAATTATTCAAAGTGAGTGGATAGATTTTTTTGGAACACCCTATAATTTATGTATGTACATATAAGTGAAATAAATGACAGTGATGCTACAGAGACAGGAGAAAGGAATTAGAATTATTTTTTATTATAAGTTATTCACACTACCTGTGAAGTGGTATAATGTTACTTGAAAGTAACTTGGACTAGTTACAAATTAAAACAAATTATAGCCTCAGTTCTCGGGGATCCCAACATGGTGCTCAGCAGGACTGCAGTAAGAGAGAGAGTATGAGTATGGGAGTGAGAGAGGAGTGTGTGGACATGTGTGGTGTGTGTGGGTGAGTGAGGGAGAGTTAGATCTTGAAGGAGTCACAGGGACTGAAGGATTGGGCTCTCCTGGACAGGGAGCCCCTGCTACAGCCACAGGCACTCCTAGGCTGAGCACAGCTTAGGGGCGTAGCACTCACTATCTTGAAGATGGGAACAGTGGAGGGCAGGAGCATAGCCACACAAAACCCAACCTGCCCTCAGACGCTACCCGGAACCCATATAGTGAGTCGCTCACCAGCCATAACTCATGAGGGATCACAACCGTGCCCCTGCAGTGAGTGGCACCCTACTTTGCCACAGGTTCCCAGATGTCCCCAGTGACTGTAGGCCAGAGAGAACTACACATGATGCCTACCACGCCGGAGCTCCAGGATCTATGATTCCAGGCCCCATGTTCTAGGATCCCATGCTGTGAGTGCAAGATAGAGGGACCCCACACCCCTCCCAGGCCAGGCTCCAGGACTGTGTTGATGAGTGCATATGGGGGAAACCTGGCCCAAAACCCTGCCTAGCACCTAGGAACATGCCCATTGCCTGAGCCAGAGGATCCTAGGCCACTACCCTGTTGCAGGCACTGGGGCCACACATTGAATTGCATGCCAGAGGGCTCTGGTACCTCACAAGGAGTCACACACCAGGGGAACTGTGCACCTCCACAGACCCCAGCACCTGCAGCAGACAAATGAGGGACCAATTCCATGGAGGAAAGAAATACAACTCAGAGCAAGACGTGAGACTTAAGGAAGACTCTGCCTCTGGGTTAAGGAGTCCAGGACCATTGGACCATTAGGGGAGTCAACCTCTTGGACCTCAAGCAGTTTGCCCAGGTCCAGAAAGTGACAGCAACTCACATTACATAGAAACAAATACAAAAAGACAGCAAAAGGGGGAAGACAAAGAAACAATCCCCAAAGAAAAGAAAAAGAGGAATTGCCAGAAAAGGAAATAAATGAAATGGAGGCAAGCAATTTATCAGATAAAGAATTCAGAGTAATGGTTATAAGGATGATCAAAAATCTGGATAGGAAATTTACCAACATGTGTAAGAATTAAGAGGAAATGAAAAAATGATATAGCTGTAATAGAGAATACAATGGAAGGTTTCAACAGTAGACTAGGAGAAGTCAAGTACCAAATTAGTGAGTTAGATGACAGGGTAGAAAAACACCCAATATGAACAGCAATTGAAAAAAAAAATAAAAAGCAGAAGGAGAGTTTAAGGGAAATTTGGGACAATGTGCAACAAAGCAACATCTGCATAATAGGGAAGCCAGAAGGAATAGAAGTTGAGCAAGCAATATAAAACTTATTTGAAGAAATAATGACAGAAAACGTCCCTGACTTGAGGGGAAAAAAGTCACACAAGCACAGAAATTCCCAAAGAGGATGAACCCAAAAAGACCCAAACAAAAACAGGTTATATAATTAGAATGGCAATCATTAATGCCAAAGAAAGAATCTTAAGGGATGCAAAAGAGACAGAAAATTACCTACAAGGAATCTCCCATTAGACCATCAAATGAATTCTCAACAGAAATGCATCAGGCCAGAAGGCAATGGAAAAAAATATACAAAGTAATGAAAAGGAAGGTAATCAATCCAAGACTACTCAATCCAGCAAGGCTATCATTCAAAATTGAAGGGGAAATCAGAAGCTCTGCAGACAAAAACAGGCTAAGGAAGTTAATTACCACCAAACCAACAAAGCAAGAAATCCTAAAGGGACTGGTATAAGAAATAGGAATAGGAAAAAAAGGAGAAACACTACCATAAAAGAAATGGCAACAAACAAGGACCTATCAATAATAACCTTAAACATAAATGGATTAAATGCTTGAATCAAAGACATAGGGTAGCTGAATGGATAAGAAAACATGACCCATATATATGCTGTCTACATGAGACCTGCCTCAGAGCTAAGGACTCAAACAGATTGAAAGTGAAGGGGTGAACAAAATTCTTCAGTAAAATGAAAAAAACAAGCTGGAGTAGCAATACTTAACATCTGACAAAATATACCTCAATGTGAAGGCCATAACAAAAGACAAAGAAGGCTATTTCTGCTATTTCTTTCTTTTTTTCCCTCAGTTCAAGTTTAATAGAAACTACAAAAGATCAAAGGTGATGTCCCACTACTGTTCACATTAGATAATTTCCTCCAGAGGAAGTTTGGCTGATCCTCCCCAAACCCTACAGGAAAAGCCACATCTGGGCTAAGTCTAAGATCTTGTTTTAAGCATGACACTAGTAAAAGAGAGGTTCTGTTCTCATGGCTGTACATTGCCACATGACCAGTGCTCACTTCTGCTTAGATAAATATTCTTTGCTCTTCTGAAAATCAGGCTTGATGGTATCACTGCCAGGTTTCCAGCCAGCTCGGCACACTTTCCCATGTTTGTCAGTGAGCTGGAAAGCCTGAACTAGTCCCTCAGTCTTATCCACAGAGGGGCCAACAGGAAGTTCATTCATAATGATCTGGCAAAGGACACCTTTATCATCAATGATAAAGAGCCCCCTGAATGAGATGCCTTCATCAGCCTTTAAGACCCCATAGTCCTGAGCAATGGTGCACTTGGGGTATGACACCAAAGCGACGTTCATGACTCCCAATCCTCCTTGTTTCTTGGGTGTGTTGATTCATGCCAGGTGACAGAATTCAGAATCTACAGAAGCACCAATCACTTGGCAGTTGAGTTTCATAAATTCTTCTGCCTTATCACTGAAAGCAATGATCTCCATAGGGCACACAAAGGTAAATTCAAGAGGGTAAAAGAAGAACACCACATATTTTCCTTTTTAGTCAGAGAGGCTGATATTTTTCAACTGACCATCTGGCATAACAGCTGTGGCTTTAAAGTGGGGGCAGGGTGCCTGATTTAGCATTTCTTAAAAACATCTTGCTATCAGCAACACTGAGGCAAAGGTGGCAAAATCAGTTAAACAGGAAGAAGACTCACGAAAACCTATTTCTGCTATTTCTTAATACTAAATGAATCTATACAACAAAAGAATATAACTCTGGTAAACATATATGCACCCAATACAGGACCACACAAATACATAAAAAAATTTGGAAGATATCAAGGGAGAGATCAACAGCAAGACTATCATAATAGGTGACTTTAATACCCCATTGACATCACTGGATAAATCTTCTAGACAAAAATTTAGCAAAGAAAAAGCAAACCTAAATGACTCAAAACAGATGGAACTAATTCACATTTTCAGAACATTTCACCCCAAAGCTATGGAATATACATTCATCTAAAGTGCACATAGAACATTTTCAAGGATAGACCACATATTGGGAAGCAGGCAAAGTCTCTTCATATTCAAGAAGATTGAAATAATATCAAGCATCTTCTCAGATCAAAATGGCACAAAACTAGAAACAAAATAATAATAAAAACACTCAAAAAGAATTCAACACTTGGAGGATAAATAGCATACTATTAAACAATGGTAGGGGTACCAAAGAGATCAAAGAAGAAACAAAAAAAAAATATCCTGGAAACAAATGACAATTAAAACACAACAATCCAAAATCTATGGGACACAGTGAAAGCATTCCTGAGAGGGAAGGTAATAGCACTACAGTCCTTCTAAAAGGAACATGAAAAACTTGTAATATATAATCTAACCCTACAACTTAAAGAATTAGAAAGAGAGCAAAAAGAAAATCACAGAGTAAATAGAAAGAAGGAAATAATAAAGATGAGAGTGGAAATAACAACATAGAGACAAACACACACACACACAAATACACACACACATACACAAACACAAAACAAACAAACAAACAAACAAAAAACTCACAAAAATATCAATAAAACCAAGAGCTGATTCTTTGAAAGGATAAAGAAGATGAATGAAATTCTAGCCAAGCTCACCATGAGCAAAGAGGGAGGACCCACATAAGCAAAATCAGAAATGAAAGAGGTAAGGTAATAACTGACTCAACAGAAATACAAAGGATTGTAAAAAAAATACTATAAACAACTCTATTCCAACAAACTGGACAACCTAAACAAAATAGACATATTCCTAGAAAAATACAATCTTCCAAAATTCAATCAGGAAGAATCAGAAAACCTGAAAAGGCCAATAACTACTGATGAAATTGAAGCAGTAATCAACAATTCCAGGAAACAAAATTCCTGTTTTAAACACCTTCTCAGGGGAATTTTCCAAACATTCAAAGAAGAAATAAAATCTACGCTCCTCAGGCTATTTCAAAAAATTCAGGAGGAAGGAACACTTCCAAGCTCTTTCTATTAAGCCAGCATTACCCTAATCCCAAAACCAGATAAAGATACAACAAAGAAGAGAATTACAAGCCAATGTCCCTGATGAACATAGATGCTAAAACCCTCAAGAAAATACTAGCAAATCACATTCAACAATACATTAAAAAGATCATACGACATGACCAAGTGGGATTTATTCTGGGGATGCAAGGCTGGTAAAATATCTGCAAATCAATAAATGTGATACATCACATAAACAAATTGAGAGACAAAAATCACACAATCACATCAATTGATTCAGAAAAAAGCATTAGACAAATTCCAACACCCTTTTTTAAAAAATATATTTTATTGATTTTTTACAGAGAAGAAGGGAGAGGGATAGAGAGTTAGAAACACCAATGAAAGAGAAACATCGATCAGCTGCCTCCTGCACACTCCCTACTGGGGCTGTGGCCACAACCAAGGTACATGCCCTTGACTGGAATCGAACCTGGGACCTTTCAGTCTGAAGGCCGATGCTCTATCCACTGAGCCAAACCAGTTAGGGCCAACACCTTTTTTTGATAAAAACTCTCAGGAAAGGGGGAATAGAGGGACCATATCACAACATAATAAAAGTCTTATATGACAATCCTACAGCCAACCTTATACTCAATGGGCAAAAACTAAAACCATTTCCACTAAGAACAAATAGGAAGGCCTACTTTCACCATTGCTGTTTGACATAGTACTGGAAGTGCTAGCCATAGCAATCAGACAAGAAGAAGAAATGAAAGGCATCTGAATTGGAAAAGAAGAAGAAAAACTGTCATTACTTGCAGATGACATTACATTGTACATAGAAAACTCTAAAGACTCTATTAAAAAAAAACTACTAGATTTAATAAATGAATTTGGCAACATAGCAGGATAAAAAATTAACACCCAGAAATCTTTGGCATTTTTATACACCAATTTTTAACTTTCTGAAAGAGAAATGAAAAAAGAAAACAAAACCCCCCAAAAATCCCAACAAGCATTGCAACAAAAAATAAAATAACTAGAAATAAACTTTACCAAGGAGTCAAAACACCTGTACTCATAAAACTACAGGACTTTGAAAAAAGATATAGAGGAAGGTATAAACAAGTGGACAAATATACCATGTTCATGGATTGGTAGAATCAATATCATTTAAATGTCCGCACTACACAAAGCAATCTATAGATTCAATATAATCCCCATTAAAGTGCCAACGACATATTTCACAGACCTAGAACAAACTCTCCAAAAATTTATATGAAATAAAAAAGACCCAAAATTGCTGCAGCAATCCTGAGAAAGAACAAAGTTGGAAGTATCACAATACCATCTATTAAATTATATTACAAAGCCACTGTACTCAATACAGTTTGTTACTGGTCCAAGAACAAAGATACAGATCAATGGAATAGAGCAGAGAACCCAGAAATTGACCCAAGCCATTATTCTCAATTAATATTTGTCAAAGGAGGCCAGAGCATATGATGGAGTCAAGACAGTTTCTTCAATAAATGGTGTTGGCAAAATTGGACAGATACATGCAATAAAATGAAACTAAACCACCAACTTACACCATACATAAAAATAAAGTCAAAATGGATAAAAGTCTTAAATGTAACATGGGAAACCATAAAAATCTTAGAAGAATCCATAGGCAGCAAAATATCAGACATATGTCATAGCAATATGTTTATTGATACATCTTCTAAGACAATGGAAACTAAGGAGAAAATAAACAAATGGGACTACATCAAAATAAAAAGCTTCTCCACAGCAAAAACACCATCAACAAAAATACCAAGAGAGCCCACTGCATGGGAGAACATTTTTGCCAATGCTACATCTGATAAGGGTTTAATCTTCAAAATTTATAGGGAACTCATACAACTTAACTAAATGAAGATAAATAATCCAATAAAAAATGGGCAAAGGACCTAAAAAGATACGTCTCAAAAGCAGACATACAGAAGGCCAAGAGGCATATAAAAAATGTCAAAGTCACTGATCATCAGAGAGATGCAAATTGAAATAGCAATGAGTTACCACTTCACACCTGTAAGAGTGGCTATTATCAACAAATCAACAAAGGACAAGTGCTGGAGAGGATGTGGAGAAAAGGAAACCCTTGCACACTTTTGGTGGGAATGAAGACTGGTGCAGTCTCTCTGGAAAACAATTGGAGTCCCCCCCAAAAAAATTAAAAATGAAACTCCCATTTGACCCAGTAATCCAATTTCTAAGACTATATCCTACGAAACCAGAAACACTAGTCAGAAAGAATATATGTACCCCTACGTTCATAGCATCACAATTTACAATAGCTAAGATTTGGGCACAGTCTAAGTGTCCATCAGCATAAAGTGGATTAAAAACGTAATACCTCACACAATTGAATACTACACTGCTGTAAAGAAGAAGGAACCTTTACCATTTACAAAGCATGGATGGACCTGGAGAGCATTATGCTAAGTGAAATAAGCCAGTCAGAGAAATATTAGTATCACGAGATCTCACTCATTTGTGTAATATAATGTACAACATAAACTGATGGGAAAAAAAATAGATTCAGAGACATGGAAGCATGGAACAGACCATCAAACCTCAGAGGGAATGCAGGAGAGATGGGCCAGGGGTTTGGGGGGTTAAGAGGTCAAACAGAGAACTTGTATGTATATAAGCATAACCAAAGGACACAGACACTAGGTAGGTAAAGACCTGGGCAGAGGGCAGTGTTGGGTTTGGGGAGGACATTGGGGAAAAGAGGAGACATCCTATCTAATAATAGACAAACATGGTAATTAACCGTTCCTCCGACATGCTTCCCATTGGCTAATCAGGGTGATATGCAAATTAACTGCCAACCAAGATGGCGGTTAACCGCCAACAAAGATGGTGGCTAATTTGCATACAACAGGCAGGGCAGAACAGCGCCATCCCGCCTGCCCCCCTGCCATCCGGGCCTGCTATCTGCGACCGGGGGCGGCAGGCAGCCCGTATGAGACCCGACCCAGGGCTGGTCAGCAGGACCACAGTGATCTGCCAACGGACATACCCACAAACGGCCCTCTAGCAGGGATGTGTGGCTGGCAGGTCCTAATGCACCAATCAGCCACTGGCTTAGCCCACAAATGGCCCTCCCCCAGGGATCCTGTGTTGGCAGGTGCTAATGCACTGATTGCCACTGGTCATGCCCACAAACAGCCTTCCCATGGGGGATCTGTAGCTGGCAGGTGCTAATGCACTGATTGCCACTGGCCACGCCCACAAATGGCCCTCCCACTGGGATCCTGGGTTGGCAGGTGCTAATGCACCCATCTGCCAACACGCACTCCCAGGCCGCCTTTGCCCTGTGCATACTATGCAGCTGGGAGAGGAAAGTGGGGCCGCTGGGAGCAGGATGGGAACTGCCCAGGGTTTGCGTCAGGCAGCCCAGAGTGGAGTGCGAACTATCCCAACAGGTAGCTGCTTGCTCATTCACTTACTTGCTCATTCATTCACTCATTCACTTGCTCATTCACTCACTCAGCAAACCCTCTCAGGTCCCTTGCACCAGGCCAGGCACTGAAGGTGAAGCAGGATAAGACAGAGCTATGTCCTCAAGATGTTAGTAATTCAGTATGCAGCCAGGAGAGGGGTGCCAGGCCACTAGGAGCAGGATGGGAACTTTCCCGGCGTGGACGTCAGGCAGCCTGGAGAGGAGCTGGAACTTCTGCGGTGTTGCCATGACAACACGGCAGAAGTTCCCGCCCCATACCTGCTTGCTCATTCACTTACTCACTCATTCATTCACTCATTCACTTGCTCAGCAAACCCTCTCAGGTCCCTGGCACCAGGCCAGGCACTGAAGGTGAAGCAGGATAAGACATATCTATGTCCTCAAGATGTTAGTAATTCAGTAGGGCCAAGCAGGCACATGAACGATGCAGTTGTATGCACAGATGCACTGTACTAGGTTCGGTGAGGGCTGTAACAAACGTCGACTTTGTTCTCTTGATAAAATGGGGCCTCGGGAGCTAGGCCACCCCAAGCCTGTAGGCCTGTGCCTGGGCCAGGAGTGGCAAGGGTCCAGGAACAAGACAGAGGGTGCAGATTGGGCTGAGAGGTCTGGCCCCACCCTTCACCCTCACCCCAGAGTGCACTGGGCTACTAATCCCATCTAATAAAAGAGAAACATGGTAATTAGCCGTACCTCCGCTACCCTTCCCATTGGCTTATCAGGGCGATATGCAAATTAACTGCCAGCCAAGATGGCGGCCGACAGCCGGGCAGCTTGAAGCGAACATGAGGCTTGCTTGCTTCAGGGACAGAGGAATCCAACGTTCCCCAGCTGCCCCTGCCGGCCTCTGAGCTTGCAGTTTGAAACATTGTTACAAGTATAGAAGCTAAACAAACTCCAGAAACCTGCTTTCAGCCAGCCGGAATCTCAGAGCTGGAGTTAAAACAGTGTTTCAATTATAGAACCCAAACAAACCAGATACCTGCTTTCAGCAGCCGAGGCCGAAGAGCTGGAGCCAAGCCTCAGAGATAAAGCTGGCCCAGAAAAAAAAAAAAAAAACAAAAGGAGCGGTTGGGAGCTTCAGTCACCCGCCAGCCTGAAAACAGCCCTCAGCCCCTCACCCAGACTGGCCAGGCACCCCAGTGGGGACTCCCACCCTGAAGGGGGTGTGACCAACTGCAAACAGCCATCATCCCCTCATCCAGGTTGGCCAGGCACCCCAGTGGGGACCACCACCCTGATCCAGGACACCCTTCAGGGCAAACCAACTGGCCTCCACCATGCACCAGGCCTCTATCCTATATAGTAAAAGGGTAATATGCCTCCCAGCACCAGGACCAATGGAGTCGCGAGGCCTCCCGGCACCGGGATCAGCGTGACAGGGGGCAGCGCCTAAACCCCCTGATTGCCCTGCGGCTCTGTGTGTGACAGGGGACGAGGCCACAACCTCCCTATCCGCCCAGCTCTGTTCGTGACAGGGGAAGGCAACCCAACCCCCTGATCAGCCCTGCTCTGTGCCTGAAAGGGGGGAGCTCCCAAACCCCCTGATCGCCCTGCGGCTCTGTGTGTGACAAGGTGTGGCACCCCAACCCACCCCCCCCGATGGGCCTTGTTGTGTGTGTGATGGGGTAGAGCCATAACCTCCCCATCAGCCCTGCCCTGAGTGTGGCAGTAGCAGCGCCCCCAATCCCCTGATCGGCCCTGCTCTGTGGGTAATAGAGGGCGGCACTCCAACTGCTCCCCACAGACCCTGCTCTGTGTGTGATGGGGTAGAGCCATAACCTCCCCATGGGCCCTGCCCTGAGTGTGACGGGGTGTGGCCCTCCAACCCCCTGATCAGCCCTGTTTTGTGTGTGACAGGGTGCGGTGGCCCAACTCCTGCCACAGGCCCTGCTCTCTGTGTGACAGGGTGCGGCGCCCCAACCGCCCCCCACGGGCCCTGCTCTGTGTGTGAAGGGGTAGAGCCATAACCTCCCCTTCGGCCCTGCCCTGAGTGTGACAGGGTGCAGCACCCCAACTCCCCTAACGGCCCTACTCTGTGAGTAACAGGGGCGAGCTCCTCAACCCCCTGATCAGCCCTGCTCTGTGAGTGAGAGGGGGCAGCGCCCCAAGCCCCTGATTGGCCCTGCTCTGTGCATGACAGGGGGTGATGCCGCAACCTCCCCATCAATCCTGCCTTGAGTGTGACAGGGGGCAGTGCCCAAACCCCCAATCGGCCCTATCCTGAGCATGACTGAGGGTGGCATCACAACCTCCCGATTCGCCTTGCTCTGAGCCTGACCAGGGGCTGCACCTAGGGATTGGACCTGCCCTCTGCCACCAGGGAGCAGGCCAAAGCCAGCAGGTCGTTATCTCCCAAGGGGTCCCAGACTGCGAGAGGGCACTGACTGGGCTGAGGGACCCCCCTTCCCCCCTAGTGCAGAAAATTTTGAGCACCGGGCCTCTAGTCTACACTAATAAAAGAGAAACATGGTAATTGGCGTACGACCGCTACCCTTTTCATTGGCTAATCAGCGAGATATGCAAATTTACTGTCAGCCAAGATGGCGGCCACCAGCCAGGCAGCTTGAAACTAACATGAGGCTTGCTTGCTTCAGGGACGGAGGACTCCAACATTTCCCACATGCCTTGCAGGCCTCTGAGCCTGCAGTTTAAGAAACTATGTAACAAATACCACCAGACTTCAGCCAGCAGATTCGAAACATTGTAAGCAAAGGCCAGAAACCTACTTTCAGCCGCGGAGGCCTAAGAGCTGGAGCCAAGCCTCAAAGCTAAAGCTGGCCCAGAATAAAAAAAAAAGAAAAGAAAAAAAGGAGCAGTTGGGAGCTTCAGTCACCCCCAGACTGAAAACACCCCTCAGCCACTCACCCAGACTGGCCAGGCACCCCGGGGGGACCCCCACCCTGAAGGGTGTGTGACCAGCTGCAAACAGCCCTCAGCCCCTCACCCAGGCTGGCCAGGCACCCCAGTGGGGACCCCAACCCTGAAGGGTGTGTGACCAAATGCAAACAGCCATCATCCCCTCACCCAGACTGGCCAAGCACCCCAGTGGGGACACCCACCCTGAATGGTGTGTGACCAGCTGCAAACAGCCATCACCCCCTCAACCAGGCTGGCCAGGCACCCCAGTGGGGACCCTCACCCTGATCCAGGACACCCTTCAGGGCAAACCAGCCAGCCCCACCCATGCACCAGGCCTCTATCCTATGTAGTAAAAGGGTAATATGCCTCCCAGCACCGGGATCAGTGGAGTCATGAGGCCTCCCAGCACCGGGATCAGTGTGACAGGGGGCAGCGCCCAACCCCCATGATTGCCCTGCAGCTCTGTTCGTGACAGGGGAAGGCACCCCACCCCCCTGCTCAGCCCTGCTCTGTGCCTGATACGGGGGAGCTCCCCAACCCCCCCACCCACCACGGGCCCTGCCCTGTGTGTGACGGCTAGAGCCATAACCTCCCCATTGGCCCTGCCCTGAGGGTGAGAGTGGAGGAGCCCCAACCCCCTGATCAGCCCTGCTCTGTGGGTGATAGAGGGCAGTTCCCCAACCCCCTGATGGGCCCTGCTCTGTGCGTGACAGGGTACAGAGCCCCAACCCCCCGATGGTCCCTGCTCTGTGAGTGACAGGGGCCAGTGCCCCAACCCCCTGATTGGCCCTGCTCTGTGCATGACAGGGGGTGGCGCTGCAACCTCCCCATCGACCCTGCCTTGAGTGTGACAGGGAATGGTGCCCCAACCCCCCAATCGGCCCTACCCTGAGAGTGAATGAGGGTGGCATCACAACCTCCCAATCTCCCTGCTCTGTGCATGACAGGGGGTGTCGCCCCAGCTCCCCAATCGGCCCTGCTCTGAGCCCGACCAGGGGCTGCACCTAGGGATTAGGCCTGCCCTCTGCCACCCGGGAGCAGGCCTAAGCCAGCAGGTCGTTATCTCCCGAGGGGTCCCAGACTGCGAGAGGGCACAGGCCGGGCTGAGGGACCCCCCTCCCCCCCGAGTGCACAAATTTTTGTGCACCAGGCCTCTAGTCTATATTAATAATAGCCTAGGGCCATCATGACCTAAATGACCAGATCAACGACCGGTCACCAGGAAGTGCATGGAGCACCTCTCAGTCCCTCACCCAGGGCCCACAAGGCTGTAGGCAGGCAGGCAGGAGGGTTGGTGGGGGGTGGGAGGGGCCAGGCAGGCACAGTGGCTGTGGATCAGACCCAGAGAGAGGCCCAGAGAGAAAGGCAAGTCCTCATCAGCTCCCCCCCACCACCATTTAAGCAATCCTATCCTGTATAATAGATCTATACTACTAAAAGGGTAATATGCTAATTAGACCAGGTCGACTGGCCATCTTCTGGAGGTCTGACTTCCTTCCGGACAAAGCCATGGTGGTGGGGACCAAGGGGAGGGCAGTTAGGGGTGATCAGTCCAGCTGGGCAGAGCAGTCGGGGGCAATCAGGCTGGCAAGGGAAGGCCATTGGGGGAAACCAGGCCAGCAAGGGAGGGCAGTTAGTGGCAATGAGGCAGGCAGACAGGCAGAGTGGTTACAAGCCAGCTGTCTCAGATTGTGAGAGGGATATTTGACAGCTTTCAATATCCCCCAAGTGGTTCCCCATTTGGAGAGGGTGCAAGCTGGGCTGAGGGAACACCCCTGCGTATTAATTTCATGCACTAGGCCTCTAGTATGTAATAATTTCAGCAATAAAATAATTTTAAAAAATTAAGAGATTCATGTAACACAGAAAAAATAAATAAAAAATAAACAAATTACATTGGCATATGCTGAAATGTGTAGGCCAATATCTCCATTTTCTCTGGAAGATAATATGTCTTCATATAAAGATTACTGAAAGTATGTCAGGATATCAACTTCTATACTTGTTCTTGGTCTGTTCATATTAAGATACAACCTCCTCTGTAATATCTTCAACAAATTAAGCACCCCAAAGACAAAAACTGTATTTACAAAGAGTTGGAATGCATTATAGAAGACTAAATTTAAAAAAGTAAAAGTTAGAACCTAGCCAGGTTGGCTCAGTAGATAGAGCATCAGCCCACTGACTGAGGGTTCCTGCTTGGATTCTGGTCAAGGACACATAACTTGTACCTTGATTGCAGGCTCAATCCCAGGCCCTGGTGGGGCTTGTGTGGGAGGCAACCAATTAATGTGTCTCTCTCACATTGATGTTTATCTCTCTTTCCCTCAGCCTCTCTTTCACTCTAAAAATCAATGGAAAAATATCCTCGGGTGAGGATGAATAACAACATAAAAAAATTCATATTCTGAGTGATGTGGGTTTTGATTTCAGCTTCGTAATTTATGTGACATTTGACAGTTATTTAACCTCTTTCTTAGTTGTTATGTTTGTCAAATAATTACAGCATTTTAAAATGGAATGAGAGGATTGAATGAGGAAAAATAGTGAAATTTCTCTACAAAGTATTATCTTGTGTTGAATGGTGAATGTGATCATTAGTCTTAAAAGAAATAACTATTTTTATTCTTATTTAAGTAATATCATATGCTAAAATTGTAAAACTAAACCTGATAATTAAATAAATATCCATGTTAACCATTGTATATATTATAGGAATTTAAAGTTAAAGTTTAATATATTCCAAAGAAAGTATTTTAATACCATTGTTTCTCAAATTAAAATCCTATCTGTTGTTTCCCTGCCCACCAATAAAACTTTGCCAAAAAAAATTAAAAAAAAAAAAACTCTCATGACTCATGACAGTGGCTTGTAAAGTGTAAAATGTAAATGGGGGAAATAGGGGAACATATGTAATACTTTCAACAATAAAGATTTGAAAAAAGACTAAAGTCTAATGAAATGAAGTTGTGCAAGTATAATCCAAGTTTCACGTTCTTCTTCTTCTTTTTTATAAATATATTTTATTGATTTTTTACAGAGAGGAAGGGAGAGAGATAGAGAGTTAGAAACATCAATGAGAGAGAAACATCGATCAGTTGCCTCCTGCACATCTCCCACCGGGGATGTGCCCGCAACCCAGGTACATGCCCTTGACCGGAATCGAACCTGGGACCCTTCAGTCCGCAGGCCAACGCTCTATCCACTGAGCCAAACCGGTTTCGGCTCGTGTTCTTCTTTATACTCTCTCTAAACACATAAAATATTTTGAAAAAAGAAACATGACAAGTTGTCCCCCTCTTCCTTGATACACATTCCCCCACCAAGGCAAACCTAGCACTGCAATTAACTACTGGAATTGCTTAACTCCATTTCAAAACTGATGCAAGTCTCTAACAAAATATTTTCTTCATATTTTTAGAGAAGCATAATGGGGTTTGAGCAATATGAAATTCTGTATCATAAAAAGTACTAAGAAGATGACAGATTGTTTTAATGAACAACATAATTTTAGTGATTTTTCAAAATATCTCATTTATTTTTTAGACCTGTTGACATTTTAAGCACAATTTTTCATATATGTATGTGTGTGAATATATAGGGTGTCCCAAAAATTTATACAGACACTTTGAATAATTATAAAGGCAGTGTTTATTAAAATACATTTTATGTTTGAAACTGAACTGTTAAACTGTGTATACATTTTTGGGAGACACAGCCTGTATATGTGTGTGTGCATGTGTATATATAACTTTGCTTTTATTATGGGCCATGGATCTGTACTTTTATACTTATTTTGTTTATTACTAGCATGAATGACAAGATCCATCATTTTTTTATTTGAAGCATCTACATAAGCATATTAGAGTATTTTTATTTCTGCCTGCCTGATTTTCAGTGCATGAGAAAAAAATAATTATCACATTTACACTAATTTCAAAGAGTTTTCCCTCTTCTTCCAATTGTTTTAATTCATAACTTTTAAGAGCATTGGAGTTTTATACTTACTGAGTTTCAAACTTTTACTTCTGACTTAAAAAAGATGAAGCAGGCCAGTAATGAGAAGCTGAGGTCTGTTTCCATCTAAATAAAATCAGTAAATTGCCTTCTGCTTTCGATTTTATCATAAAAGCAAATTAAAAGTATGTGACAATATTTCTCCAAATTAATTAACACTAGTATACCATTCAAGAAGGATAAAACAATGTAACCACATAAATAAAATTTGATTTGTACAATTAGTGGTTCAGTAAAATGCCCATTTGGAGTCTAGAATTTCATTAAATAAAAAGATGGAAAAATGAGAACAAATTCTTTGAAAATTATACTGTTAACAATATAAAATAATTTAATTTTAAATTAAAAAATTAAATTAACATAAATGGACTTACATAGATAATGTAATATATTGGTTATTGTTTTATCTTTTATGTTTTTATATGTGACATGCGATATTATATTAATTTCAGGTGCACAGCATAGTGATTAGACATTTTATACCTCACAAAGTCTAGTGACCATCTATTACCATACATATTATTACAATATTAATGACTCTATTCCCCATGCTGTACATCACATCCCATGGCATTTTATTTATATTTTATTATTTTTGAAAATAATTTTTATTGTTTAAAGTATTACATATGTCCTCCTTTTCTTCCCCATTGACACCCACCCCAGGCCCTCACCACCCCATTGTCTGGGTCCATGGGCCATGCATATGTGCATACAAGGTCCTTGGTTGATTACCTCCCACCCTCTGCAGTCTTCCTTTCAAGATTCTCCAATCTATTCCATGCTTAGATTCCACATGAGTGAGATCATCTGATACTTGTCTTTCTCTGACTGACGTATTTCACTTAGCACAATACTCTCCAGGTGTCTCCATGCCATCTCCATGTCATCTCAAAGGATAAGAGATTCTTACTGTTGCATAGTATTCCATGGGATAAATATACAACAACTTCTTTATTCACTGGTCTACTGATGGGCACTTGAGCTGTTTCCAGATCTTAGCTATTAGAAATTGTGTTGCTATGAACATAGGGGTGCAAATATTCATTCTGATTGGTGTTTTGGTTTTCTTAGGATATATTCCTTGTAGTGGGATCACTGGGTCAAATGGCAGTTCCATATTTAATTTTTTAAGGAAACTACATACTGTTTTCTATACTAGTTGCACCAGTCTGCATTCCCACCAGCAGTGTACTAGGTTCCCTTTTATCCACATCCTTGCCAACACCTGTCATTGGTTGATTTGTTGATGATAAACATTCTGACAGGTGTGAGGTGATACCTCATTGTCATTTTAATTTGCATCTCTCTGATGATCAGAGACTTTGATTATTTTTTATATATCTCTTGGCAATCTGCATGTCTACTTTGGAAAAGTGTCTATTTAGGTCCTTTTATCATTTTTTTTAATTGGATTGTTTGTCTTCTTGTTAAGTTGTATGAGTTCCTTATATATTTTGGATATTAAGCCTTTATCAGATGTATCATTGTGAGATATGTTCTCCCTTACAGTGGGCTCTCTTTTCATTTTGTTGATAGTTTCTTTTGCTGTGCAGAACCTTTTTATTCTGATGTAGACCCATTGGTTTATTTTCTCCTTAGTTTCCTTTGCCCTAAGAAATGTATCCATAAATATGCTGCTATGAAAGATGTCAGAGATTTTTCTGCTCATGGTTTCCTCTAGGATTTTTGATTTCACAACTTACTTTTATGTCTTTTATCCATTTTGAGTTTATTCTTATGCATGATGTAAGTTGGTGGTCTAGTTTCATTTTTTTTTTTGCATGTATCTGTCCAATTTTCCCAACACTTATTGAAGAGATTGTCTGAACTGCATTATATGCTCTTGCCTTCTTTGTCAAATATTGAGTATAATGGCTTGGGTTGATTTCTGGGTACTCTGTTCTGTTCCATTGGTCTATATGCCTGTTCTTGTGCCAGTACCAGGATGTTTTGACTACAGTGGCTTTGTAATTTAATTTGAAATCTGGTATTGTGATTCCTCCAACTTTCTTCTTCTTCCTCAAGATTGCTGCAGCTATTCGGGGTTGTTGTTTTTTTTCTGTTGTTGTTGTTGTTGTTTTTTGACTCCAAATAATTATTTGGAGTATTTTTCTCTAGATTTGTGAAATATGTTATTGATATTTAAATAGGGATTGCATTGAATCTGTAGATTGCCTTGTATAGTATGAACATTTTAATGATGTTGATTTTATCCATCCATGAACACGGAATATTCTTGCACTTGTTTATGTCTTCTTCTATTTCTTTTTTCAATGCCCTGTAGTTTTCTGAATACAGGTCTTTTGCACCTTAGTTAAGTTTACTCCTATGTATATTAATTTTTTGGTGAAATGATAAATGCATTTGTGTTTTTTAGTTTCTCTTTCTGAGAATTCATTATCCTAATATCTAAAAGCCAAGGGTCTTAACAATGGATCATGACTGAAGGCTGACCAACCTGGAAGTCCTTCAGTCAGTGCTGGGTTGCCATGATGACCTAGCACTGATTGCCCAGGGGGCTGAGACCCAGAGAGAGAGGCAGGGTCTGATCTGCAGCCTCAGTGGCAGCTGTTGATCAGTACTTGCCTCTTTCTTTCCAGACTTCACCAGCAGCCAGGCCTTTCTTTCTATCCCGGCCTCTGCAGGGGCTGGTCTTCAGCCCCACCTCTCTGATCAGGCCCAGAGATAGGCCTGGAGATACTGACTGGCATAGGAACCGACCAATCAGAGCCAAATGTAGGTGTTATGAAGAACCAATGGCTATCTAGAAGGCAGAGCTTTTGACGCTGGCTGGTATAGGAACTGACCAATCAGAAGCAAATGTGGGTGCTGTGGGGAGCAAATGGCTGCCTAGGAGGTGGAGCTTCTGACACTGACTGGCATAGACACTGACCAATCAGAGCCAAATGTGGGTGCTGTGGGGAGTCAATGGCTGCTTAAGAGGCAGAGTTTTTGACCCTGACTGGCATAGAAACCGACCAATCAGAATCAAATTGGCCAACAGAGGAGGGCAGTTAAAGGTGAGATCAGGCCAACAGGGGAAGGCAGTTGGGGGCAGCCAGACCGGCGGGGGCGGGGGGGCAGTTAGGAGTGATCAGGCAGGCAGAGGCAGTTAGGGGTGATCAGGCTGGCAAGCAGGTGAGCAGTTAGGAGCCAGCTGTTCCAGATTGCAAGATGGATGTCCGACTGCCAGTTTAGGCCTGATCCCTGTGGCAGTCGGACATCCTCCAAGGGGTCCCCAATTGGAGAGGGTACAGGCTGGGGTGAGGGAACCCCACCTCCATGCATGAATTTTGTGCACTGGGCCTCTAGTTGTATAAAAAAAGGCATCAATTTTTGGTTGTTGAGTTTATATCTCAATACATTGCCAAATTCATTTATTAAAGCTATGAGTTTTTTGGTGGAGACATTAGGGTTGTCTATGTACAATATCATATCTGTGAATAATGAGTGTTTTACTTTTTCCTTTCCAATGGAAATGCCTTTTATTTCTTCTTTTTGTCTCATCACTGTGGCTAGGACTTCCAGTACTATGTTGAATAAGAGTGGTGAATGTGGGCTTCCCTATCTTGTTTCTGTTCTTAGGGGAAATGGTTTTAGGTTTTGCCCATTGAATATGATGTTTGATTTAGGTTTTTCATATAGGGCCTTTATCATGTTGAGTTATGGTCCCTGTGTTCCCACTTTGGTGAGAGTTCTTATAAAAAATGGGTATTGGATTTTGTCAAGTGCTTTTTCTGCATATATTTATATGATTATGCGATTTTTATCTTTCAATTTGTTTATGTGATGTAACACATTTATTGATTTACAAATATTATACCAACTTGCATCCCTGGAATAAATCCCACTTGGTCATGGTGTATGATCTTTTTAATATATTGCTGGATGCGATTTGCTAATATTTTGTTGAGGATTTTAGCATCTATGTTTATCAGGGATATTGGTCTGTGATTCTCTTTTTTTTTAGTGTCTTTATCTGATTTTGAAATTAGGATAATGCTGGCCTCATAGAAATAGCTTGGAAGTGTTCCTTCCTCTTGGAATCTTTGGAATAGTTTGAGGAGTATAGGTGTTAGTTCTTCTTTGTATGTTTGGTAAAACCCCTCTGTGAAGCCTTCCAGAACCATGCTTTTGTTTGCTGGGAGTTATTTTTATTAATGTGTCCATTACATCAGTTATTATTGGCCTATTCAGGTTTTCTGATTTTTCCTGATTCAGTTTTGGGAGGTTGTATTTTTGTAGGAAGTTGTCCCATTTTATTCACATTGTCCAGCTTGTTGGCATATAGTTGTTCATAATATTTCCTTATAGTCCTTTGTGTTTCTGTGGTATGAGTGGTTATTTCTCCTGTTTCATTTCTGATTTTATTTATTTGTGTCCTATCTCTTTGTTTCTTGATGAGTCTGGCTAATGGTTCATCAATCTTCATTATTTTTTCAAAGAACCAGCTCTTAGTTTAATTTTTTGGTATTTTTTTTTTTTTTGGTAATGTTTATTTAGTCTCAATGTCATTTACTTCTACTCTAATATTCATTATTTCCTTCTTTCTACTTATTCTCTGTTTTTCTTATTGTTCTCTTTCTATTTATTTAAGTTGTAGGGTTTAATAATTTATTGTTGTTGATTATTTTATTTTATTTTATTTTATTTTATTTTATTTTATTTTATTTTTTGTGGTAGTGCTATAAACTTCCCTCTAAGGACTGCTTTTGCTCTTCCAAAGATTTTGGGTAGTAGTGTGTTCATTTTTATTTGTTTCCAGGAAGTTTTTGATTTTTTTTTTTTATCTCATTGGTAACCCATTCATTGTTTAATAGTATGCTATTTAGCCTCCATGTGTTTGAATGTTTTAGGATGTGTTCATTGTAGTTAATTTTTAATTTCATTCCATTGTGATCTGAGATGTTTGATATGCTTTCAATCTCCTTGTACTTGTCGAGACTTGTTTTGTGTCATAACATGTGATCTATCTTTGTGAATGATAAAAGTGCACTTGAGAAGAATGTATATTCTGCAGCTTTGTGCTGAAATGTTCCATAAGTGTCAATTAAATCCATCTGATCCAGTTTGTCCTTTAAAGTCACAGTTACCTTGTTAAGACTTTGTCTAGAAGATCTATCCAATGAAGTCAGCAGGGTGTTAAAATCCCTTATTATGACTATACTGTTGTTGATCACTCCCTTAAAATACTCTAGAAGTATATATATATATATATTTCCGTGCTTCTATATTGGGTACATATATGTTTATTAGGGCTATATCCTCTTGTTGAATCGATCCCTTTAGTATTATGTAGTGACTTTTGTTGTCTTTTGTGATGGCTTTCATTTTGAAGTCTATTTTGTCAGATATGAGTTTTGTTACTCCAGCTTTTTTTTCTTTTTCATTTGCATGAAATTTTTTTTCCATCCCTTCACTCTCATCCTATCTGTGTCTTTTGTTTTGAGGTGGGTCTCTTGTAGACAGCATATATTTGGGTCATTTATTTTATCCATTCGTTTACCCTAAGCCTTTTGATTGGAGCATTTAGTCCATTTACATTTAGGATTATTATTGATAGGTAGTTATTTATTTCCATTTTAATTCTGTATGCCTAAGTTTCTTTCCCTATTTATTTTTCTCATTACAGCAGTCCCTTTAGCATTTCTTGTAATCTGGCTTGGTGGTGATGTACTCCTTTAGCCTTTTTTTTTTTTTAAGGCAACTCTTTATTTGACCGTCTATTTTGAATGATAACCTTGTTGGATATAATAATCTTGGTTTTAGATCTTTGATTTTCATTATTTTGAGTACTTCATGACATTCCCTCTTGGCCTGTAGAGTTTCTGTTGAGAAACTGTCCCAGCCTTATGGGAACTCCTTTGTAGGTAACAATTTGCTTTACTCTTGCTGCCTTTAAGATTCTCTCTTCGCCTTTCATTTTTGCATTTTAATTATGATGTGTCTGGGTGTGGACCTGCTTGGATTCTTCGTCTTTGGGGTTCTCTGTGCCTCCTGTACTTTTAGGAATTTTTCCTTTACCAGGTTAGATAATTTTTCTACTTTTATTTCTTCAAACATGTTCTTTATTCCTTTCTCCCTTTCTCTCTTTTCTGTCACACCTGTATTGGAATATTGTTACATTTCACATTGTCCCACAGCTCTCTTAAGCTGTCCTCCTGTTTCTTAATTTTTTTTTTCTTTTTGGATATCTGAGTGATTTTTTTCAACCATGTCTTAATTCACTGAATTGATCCTCAACTTCCCCTAATCTCCTGTGTATTCCTTCCAATGTGTTCTTTATTTGTGCTATGTCATTCTTCATTTATGTTTTCATAGTTACTCTATCTTTTCTCATGCTGTTGAACATCTTTGCCATCCTTGTTCTGAACTCTATGTCAGATAAATGTCTCATCTCCATTTCATTTATCTCTTCTTCTGGAGAATTGTCTTGTTCTTTTATTTGGTGGTTGTTTCTTTGTCTCTTCATTTTGGTTCTTTATGAGTTTGTGACCATTTATTAGTTCTGCTATGCCTGTCAATCTCTAGTGCAGGACAGGGTCAAATGCTGCTTCTGACTAATTAGATCAGGCAAAGACTCAAAACCTTCAGAGACTATCTCTGCCTGAAGAATGATAGGATTTTGCCTTGACTTGCCCTCAGGCAATCATCCACAGTGGTGGCATGAGGTTTTGTTTTCTGTTTTGTTTTGTTTTGTTTTGTTTTGTTTTTCAGTAGGATGGGGTAATTTCTTCTGCCTGCATGCTAGCTGTTATTCTCAGTTTCTTAATGGGCTTCAGAAACTCTGCACCTTGGGTCAAGTTATTTTCCTATAGGGTGGATCAAATATCTTCCCCCCAGGCAAAGCCTCCTATACTAGGTGTACTGGTTAATAATGGCAGATTTTATAATCAAAGAAAACATGATATTTTGAAGAGAAACATCAAAAGTGCCTTTATTCAAAGTAATGTCCATTGATAGGTACACATTTCCTCCATCTTTCAGGTAATTTGTGGATACCTTCCCAACAGAACTTTTCTTGTTTTGAGGCAAACCAAATTTTCCGAGACCAAATTTTCCACTTCTTCATATGTTTTGAAGTGCTGCTCAGAAAGTGAATGTGCCATCATTCAGAACAAGTGGTAATCTGAAGGACCATGATCTGGTGAATACGGCAGGTGGGTTAATACTTCCCAGGCAAGATCTTTTAAAGTGTCTTTAATTGATTTTGAAGTGTGCGCTATCATGAAGAAAAATTACTTTTCCATGTCTTCTGGCACATTCTGGTCATTTCAAGATCAAAGTGTGGTTCAAATTGATCATTTGTTGTCGGTAGCAATCAGTATTAATGGATTCACCTGGTTTTAGAAGCTCATAATACACCATACCTTACTGATCCCACCAAATGCAGAGCATAGTCTTCTTTCTGAAGCAATTTGGCTTTGCAGTAGATGTTGATGGTTAACCTGGATCAACCCATGATGTTGTGTGTTTGGGATTCTCAAAATAAATCCAATTTTCATCACAAGTCACAATTCAATGCAAAAAGCTTTCTTTTGTGCCTCTGAAGCAACATTTTACTGATGACTTTTCGCTTTTCCATTTGTCTTTCATTCAGTTGATGTGGCACCCATTTACCTTCCTTTAAAATCTTTCCCATTGCTTGCAAATGATCAGGAATTGTTTGCTGAGCAACGTTTAATCTTTCTGCAAGTTGCTTTTGAGTTTGACATGCATCTTCATCCAATAATGCTTGTAATTGGTGGTCTTCAAACTTTTTCTGTTAACCTGGACGTTCTTTGTCTTTCACATTGAAATCATCACTTTAATGTATTTAAACCAGCATTCACAAGTATCTTGAGATGGAGTATGTTCACTATAACCTTCCTGAAGAATGCAATAATTTTTTCTTTAAAATAAAGTAATGAATTAAAACTTCCTGCAAATGCTCTTTTTTTGTCACAAAATCAGACATTTTTAAGCATAAAAATATCTGATGTTAATACCTTCAGAAAATTTGACATATGAAGTTTTGAAACTTGTTGTCAATACAACAAAATAGCATACATATCAAATCACATATATATCAACATATGTGTAACTCCATCTATTGAAAAAAAAAACCCACATTATTAACTGGTGCACCTAGTATAGTAAATGTCTGATTGAGAAAGATAACCTCCACAATGTGAGGGGTGACTTAGCACAGGAAACCAGGGTGTCTGCCTTCTGAGCTCTAACCCCAGAGGCCCTGATTCTGGCTTCTGCTCACACAGCTCCAGTCCATTCTGCCCTTCTTCTGCCAGAGCCCAAGGTGAGTAGCTGCACGTTAATTTTTGTGTATTGGCCCTTTGAGATGGTCCCTTAATTTTCACCAGTTTCTCCCTGGAAGACAGCACCACACTGCTTTTCACAGCCAGATGTTATGTGGGTATTCTTCTCAGTTCTAGTCCTCTCTGCTGGGGGCCCAGCTTGGGGATTAGATTCCAGAGTTTTCAGTGGCAACCCTCCAAAGCTGTGATATCAACCCAGAATTTCAGTTGCTGTCTGTGGGAGCCCACCAGACTTTTCGCCCCATCTGTCCTTACTATCAGTCTTCATGTGGTCTCTGCTTTCCATCCTCAGTTATCAGGGTTCTCTCCAGCCACTCTTCTGTTGATTGTTCAGGAAGTTTTTCTGTTTTTTAGTTGAAAGCATGTCCATGAAACATCCACTTACTCTGCTGCCATTTTTAATCCTCCTTTTCCTATGACTTCTTTTAAAACTTAAAGCTAGTCCTTCTTAATCCATTTCCCCTTTATCTGTTTTATCTTGATAATCCCCTTTTATTTATTTATTATTTTAAATATATACATATATATACATATATATATATATATATATATATATATATATATATATATATATAGAGAGAGAGAGAGAGAGAGAGAGAGAGGGGTCTGGTGGACAAAATTCGTGCATGGGGGGGCTTCCCTCACACCAGCCTGCGCCCTCTCCAATCCGGGACCCCTTGGGGGATGTCCAACTGCCTCTCCCAATCTGGGACCACTGGCTCCTAACTGCTCACCTGCCTGCCTGCCTGATCACCCTTAACCCCTCTGTCTGCCTGCCTGATCGCCACTAACCACCTCTGCCTGCCTGACTGCCCCTAACTGCTCCCCTGCTAGCCTGATTGGCCCTAACTGCCTCTGCCTAGCCCTGCACCCGGGACCCAGAATTCCCTCCTCCAGCCAGTCACAGGCACCTGGGACCAGGGCTTCCCTCCCTCTGGCTGGCTGCAGGCACCCAGGACCTGGGCCAACTTTGCCCGGGGCAATTGTAGCTACAGGGGACTGTGGGTATGCAGGTTGTCCCTCTCCTTGGCTGCAGCCACAGGCGCTGGCACCCAGGACCATGGGACATGCAGCTTGTCCCTCTCCCCGGATACAGGCACAGGTGCAACCACTGGCACCCGGGACCACAGGACGGGAGGCTTCTCCCTCTCTTGGGCTGCAGCCTGGCTGGTACCCATTCCTCTCTCATGAGCTTATTTGTGCCTGACTTGTCCTCATTCCTCTCTTGTGAGCTCATTTGTGCCTGGCTGGTCCCCATTCCTCTCTCCCCAGTGTTGAGTGTTTGAGCTGTTATACTGTGGTGGCATGAGGGCGTAATGACTATTTGCATATTAGCTCTTTATTATATAGGATATATTTATTTATTCATTTATTTCAGAGAGAGAGAGAGAAAGAAACACCAATGATATGAGAAACTCATTGATTGCCTGCATCCTACACACCCCCTACTGGGGATAGAGCTGGCAACCCGGGCATGTGCCCTTGACCAAAATCAAACCCAGACCCTTCAGTCCTCAGGCCAACGCTCTATCCACAGAGACAAACCAGCTAGGGCCCCTGTTTTATTTTGATATATAGATGTTTTATAGTTATTGGGGTTTTGACATTTTCTAATTAGTAAATTATATATATTTATAATATTCTCATCACCTATGAAAGCATTTATGAATTTTTATTCAAATCTATACTTATATCTATGCTGCTTACATTTCACAGGGAAATATAATTCACAGTGTACCTCAGTTATAAAGATGCAAAAGGTCTATTATTTGATGTGATAATGTAATTTAATGTATTTTCATATAGTATGCCCATTATTTTGAGCTTAGAGAAATTCTCAGAGATATTGATGAATAATAATTAAACTACCATTCTTCATCACTGCATCTTCAATAATACTTACTGGGGGACAGCTGTTGTGCATATATTGACTCTGCCAGGATATTTCCTGTGATTCATACATATACACATATCTCTTGCATCTGTTACATATTCATATGATATTCTTAATTAGAGACCTTGAACAAAATGTGTATTTATCAAAGAAAATTATCACATCTTATTTTGGGAGATTATCAGCAGTATGGGATAAATCAAAAAAGGAATGAGGTTTTAGTCTCAGTTAACCAAAATCTGTAATCAATTAGAGTTTTGAGCTTTAAAAGTAACTGCGATTTTATTAATTCATAAATTTTATTCTTACCTGGATTTCCCAAGTAACTGAATAGAAGAAACATGCCCTAATCAATATTATTTTAGTATACTGTTTTTCCAAATAAGTTATTGTTTAAGAATTTTCACAGTATAATACTAAACAGATAGTTTAAATGTCAGACACATTATAAGATTTTTTAAGTCATCTAATTTTTATTTCCAACATAGTTAAACCAGAAACATCAGAAAATATCAGAGAAAATCAAACTACTAAACTAACTTGATAGAAAAACACATAAAGAAATTTTATTATAAATGAGCACTGTATTCTCTCTGCCTACCAAAAATAATCCTTGCTTAATTGGTAAATACCATATGGTGACAATTAAAGGGAGAGGAAAATATAAAGGACATTGGAACAATTAAGCAGAGAAATATCAAATTCTGGTCTCAAAAAAAATGTAACACACTCTTTCATATATTTCTGACCTTTTGAAATGTTGAGACATTGAAAAAATACTCATCAATTTCTTTTATAAAAAATACATTATTCAGTAATGTGCAAATTTGTCCAAAGATAAAACTGTAATGAAAAGTTATATTTTCTTAGTTTGTAGACATTTAATTAATAACTGATGAACTCAGAGGATTTCTTTAAATAATTTATTTGTATTTAAAGTTTCATATCTTTGGAGAAAATGTAGCATGAATTGTTTTACTTTTGTTTTGTTTTTTGTTGTTAAATGACCCTCAGAATGACTCCATGAGATTATTCTATTTAGAAAAAGTTTTCTATTTTATTCTTATTTGTTTCTTTTGATCTCCCCCTTCCATTTTTGACATCTGGCTTTCAAACAAAAATAATATTTAAGAGAATATTGAAAATATCAAATTATATGTGAGCAATACATATCCATTTGTATTATTTATTGCAATAGTATTTATCACAATATAAGAAATTGATACATTTTCCAGCAAGTTTTAGTAAATAAATAAATTAATTAATAAATAAATTACATTTTTTACTGTGTATTAGAAAACATTTTTTTGTTTCCTTGCAAATAAATTCCCTGTCTAAATCTAAATTTTATATAGATAGGAGTTGATGAAGGAGAAAAGTATATTTATTCACAATTGTTCTATAAAATATAAATGTGCATGTGTGTTTCAGCAATACTAATATATCAGGAACTTGACTGGAACTTTTCACTAAAAGCTGGAATGCCATACTAATTTAGCTTAAATTTAAGGAAAACTTATTTATTTTCTATTGAAACAAGAGATGAAATTAAAGAAGCCCAGTGGAACTTTTACTGACCTTACGGGTTCCCTGAAACTACTAACCTAGAAAAGCAGCATATTTTTAGAGCCAAAATAATACTTGATTATATTCCAATTCCTGATATATTACCTATGTGTATATGCCTATAAATATATAAACTTTGCAAAAAACATGCTCAGATGTCCCTCTCCCCCATGATCTATCTCCTGGTATTCAAGTCATCCACACTCTTCTTGAGTGTGGTTGTGACCTGTGACTTGCTTCTAACAAAAATAATATAGCAAAAGTGACAGGCTGTCACTCCCGAAATTACTTTACATCATATAGTACACCATTTTCCTAGTAGACTTGCGTGCGTGTTGAAGAAAGTGGCCATGTGGTGAAAGCCCACCTGTCAAGGAACTGTGGGCATCCTCTAGCACCTGAGCACAATTTCCAGTCAGTGACCAGCAAGAATGCCAGGCTCTCTGTCCTACAAAAGTAAGCAAACGGATTCTGACAGCCTGAATGAACTAGGAACTGGGATTTTCCCCATTCAAGCCTCCAGCTATAAACTCAGCCCAGATGATACCTTGGTTGTATTCTTATGAGTCTTTAAGGAGAGGGCATGTCCATATTCCTGACCCACAATTAGAAATTGTGAGCTAATAAATTTTCATTGTTTTTAATTTTTAAGCATGTGGTAATTTATTTTGAATTAATATAAATCTAATGCAAATAGTTAATAGAATAAATCAAAATTTCAATAACGCTGGCTTTTGGCAAATCACTGAGCAACTTTGCATTACTGTTCTATAAAAAGAGTTAAACATTTTACTCACTTGCTAAAATGCTTGCTAGTATTTTATTAACTTGATAAAATAGCATCTATAGATTTCATTCCAATGTTGATTTACACAAATATCTATACTATATGACTATAAAGAAATGTCACAATTTACTCCTTACCAAACTCTTATGCTACAACATGCCTTCTATTTAGTATCTTACCTAATATAGAGGAGAAAGATTGAGTAACTTCTTTTCATAAAAACTTAAGCTTCATTTGGATAGCAGTATATGCTGTACTTTTACTATTCTGGTATATTTTTCTCTATTAACTTCAGCTTTAACTGGTTATTTCTGAAATATAGTCTGTGAACTTAGAAAGATCTCTAATAATTATAAAATAGAAAAATAAATATGTCATCACTACTTTAATTTTTAAAAGCAATGCTCAAAAAGATGTAGTTTTAAAAGTAAAGATGTTTAAATCACTGTTTCATTGTTTCCTTCTGCCATTTGCTTATTGTAACTAGCATAAATGAAGATCCAGAAGTACTGCCAGAATTTCTGAATGTAGCATATTGGTGTGTCTTTCTAAAGTCATTCTTCTAGTGGGAAATGCATGTTATAGAAACTGAACTTTTTTTTTTCTACTTAAAGGCCAAAGTTTTAAAAAAGAAAAACACAACATAACTAGCTGAAAACAGAAAAAATTATAGTTCTGATATGTAAGAATTGCTCAAAACATTAGAGACCCATAAGAATTCTACTATCCCATCATCCTCCAAAACGCAGTTGCCAGAGCCTTTAGCTAAGGTGTGTTTGTGTATGTGTGTTTTCTTATTGCATTATGGAGTTTTCTTCCAAGATACCAAACAGATTTTAATCTTCTTCACTGTGTTGCCATTCCTTTTTCCCTAAATGTATTTCTTTATTATCAAATTGTTAAATTTATTTTTATGTTTAGGAAAGCAAGAGTATCAATATGTATATCAGCCCTGCATTCACTATACCTTCATTCTCAGCATAGATAAATCAGGATTTAGGAATCATGCTATTATTTACTGTCACACCCAAATGATTTTTTTCTTACTATGTAATTTCACCAGGAAAAATAAAACAAGTATAAAATATTATTCACTTGTGTCTTATGAACCCAGGAAAGAATTATGAGAAAAGAACATCTTTACTTAGAATTAGATGGACATTGGTTTGAATAATCTCTTACAACCATACTAATTGTATTACTTTGAAAGCTGATTCATCACTATTCCCTCCCTTACCATATTTGTTGGAAAGTTTAAATAAGAAAATCAGAAAAGTTATGTAAAATTGCTGTATGCATCATAAGTTATCATTTAAAATAACATGCATTAAGTCACCTATCATATGGAAAGCTGTGCCACACATTTATATGATCAATGCAATACCTCTGTTTCAGTACTTGTGGCTCCATCAGCCCCATGTCAAGCTATCTTCTTTTATTTTTTTAATGTTTTTTAATTGATTTTCAGAGAGAGAGGGAGAGAGAGAAAGAAACATCATCAATCTGCTGCCTCTTGCAGGCTCCCTACTGGGCATTGAGCCCGAAATCCAGGCATGTGCCCTGACCTGGAATCAACAGGTGACCTCTTCGTGAATGGATTGATGCTCCAACTAAGCCACACCAGTCAGGCTACTCTTTCCTTTTTAATTTCCCTGTCAAAGGGAATTCTCATAGAGTGTTCCTTATTAGGTCTATACCAATTACAGAATTTACATGCCTTTTTGGATGTCTTTCTTTGTCTCCATACTACTAAACAAAGTACAAGCAAGAAGTACCTCAATTATTTCACTGGGTTCTATACATACTCTTTTCTGATTCATATATTCCAGTGGTCTGCAAACTCATTAGTCAACGGAGCCAAATATCAGCAGTACAATGATTGAAATTTCTTTTGAGAGCCAAATTTTTTAAACTTAAACTATATAGGTAGGTACATTGTTATTAACTTAATTAGGGTATCCTAAGGCTTAGGAAGAGCCACACTCAAGGGGCCAAAGAGCCGCTTGTGGCTCGTGAGCCGCAGTTTGCCGACCACGGGTATAGTCTAATAGCAACCAGGCTATTCATGGTAATAAGTGTCAGTCATCCCCATTAATTTGGTAACTCCATCCTTTAGCTGTTGATCTACCAGTAAGAGGAGCCAAAACTGACCAGGACAACATTTTCTTTCAAGTTCAGAAGAACCTTTAGTGTGTCCTCTGATAGAAGTGATTCCTGATCCCTCCAGGATATAGGACTATCAATACACAATAGGGTGAGAATGTATGGACAGGAAAAACACATTCTAAAAGTGGAGTATTAGAAATAATTTTGAGAAAAACCAATCCTGATATCATCCCTTATTTCCCAGACTGTTTTTTTTAATTTTTATTGAATTTATTGGGATAACACTGGTTAATAAAATTATATAGGTTTCAGGTGAACAATTCTATAATACATAATTTCTATATTGTATGGGAAACTGATATAGGGTTAAGCCTCAGACTGACCTGCTGGCAAAGTCACAAACAAGTACTAGCTTAGAGGGCACAGTCCTCTTAGCATAATTAGGCTTGACCTTATAACACTCCCTAGATCTTATCTGGGAATCTAATGGGCTGCGGAAGTGCAGGAAGTATAACCATGGTGTAAACAAGTGAAACTCACAAGAACTGTGTAACTATGGTAACCACTACCTTGTTTACCGCTCACTATAAAAAGCTTGGTGAGGCCTGAGCACAGTGGAAGTCCTTCCTCTTGAGTTGGACTTGCCGCCTGGTCCCCCAATATTCCCAAATTATCTAGTGTCTTTTCTATTTCATTTGTGTGCGGCTCCTCTTCCAGACCCGAACCCTGAACCACGCAGGAAGTGGAGGGAAACACTTACGACATCTGGCGCCCAACGGGTACTCTGGAAGTGAAGGCAAAGTGAGGAACAAAGAATTCACTGTAAAGGTAGGAAAATTCACCGTAAAGGTGAGGGGTTATTTCACCACACACAAACACCCACAATCAGCTACAGTGGTCTGGAGCTGTAGGCGGTGTGGGAACGTTTTCTCAACCAGGCTAACGGGGCAGGATTCGGCTTTAAAAAAGTAGATTGGGCTTTTTTTAAAAAAGTAAGAAACTTTATTATAGACTTTTGAGTTGCATGTTTAAGGAGTTAAAAGTTTCAGAAGGTAATCTCTTATAGTTTTTGCATGTTGTTACAGAACATAACTTTTGGTTTCTTGAAAAAAGTTACATTAGATCTTAAAAAGTTTGCCAAAAAGTTAGAACTTGAAAAAAGGTCAGCAGCAGGGAAAAACTTGCCTCCAAAAACTGTTTTTCCTTGTGAAACACAGTATTTAATTTGCTAGAGCCTTTAAGAGAGGCCAAGGAGGATAAATCTCCTCCCCTTGCTCCTAAAAAGGAACAGAAAGAAATGAAAAAATGGGAAGAATGGCCTTCATGGCTCCCTCCACCTCCGTGTCCTAATCCTGAAATGTTTAATTCTCCGTTAATAGAATCACCTGTGCTAAAAGGCCAAATTATAAAGAAATTGGAATATTAAAAGGTACTTTTTTAAATCAGGCTGAAACAAAAAAGAGTGCCATGGTCACCTCAATGTGGTTTCTTGTTCAAATTAAAATCTTAATTTGTATTTGGAATTTAAAATCTGTAATAAGAAATGAAACCCTGCTGCTGAGTCCACCTCTGGTGTGGAGAGATTCAAAGGTGGCAGGAGAGGGCAGAGCTAGAAGCTCTCCCGCAATGAGATTACTTAATGTATTGTTTAAAATTTACCAGAGAACATGTCAGGAAGTGCAAAGTTTGGCTAAGATAACCTTGGGTGCTAGCCATAACTTTGGAAAGCGAAAAAGGAAAAAATTTAAAATGTTTTTTTCTATTAAGCATGACTTTGAGAAAAATATGCTATTTGAGTCATTTGCTGAAACTTCCCCCAAAGCAGGATGTGGGGAAAGCGAAGAAGGGAGCACATGGCGATCCAATATGGATGCCTCCTCCCCAAGTATTCTAATTTAAAGTGCATCTCATAATTGAAAAGTTTTATAAAATTTAAAAATGCGTCTGGGATTTCTGTGCACGTGTAAAGAGAAAAACTGGTTTGGAACTAACGTGCGCATCATCCGATTTTGGACATTTAGATAGAGTTTTAAGCTGAAATCTCTTTACAAATGTACAGAATAAAACCCAAGACTGATTATTTCCTAAAGAAAAATGGCAAATTTTACCCAAAAGGAAAAAAGATGCTGGCTAGATTCTAGCAACGTGATTGGTATATTTCCATAATAAAGAACAGTTTTTAAATGCTAATGAAGGGTGTTAAAAAGTTAACTTCAAAGCCGAAAAGGAAATTCAGTCAAATTGTCTCTGTTACAAAAATTTGCTAAAGAGTATGCCTTAAAATAATTTGGATTTGAATCTCAAGAATTATTGAACTATATTAATTATAAAAATCTAAGTAGCCCAGGTAAAAGACGGCTATGCTCTTTAATTAAGGCTGGCTTCCCAAAGCAATTTCTAATGGAGGAAGGGCTAGCCTCCCTTCCCCCAAACAGAACAAGCAGGTAGGCCAAAAACTTTCCTGCCAGTGGCAACTTCTAAAGACAGGCTTGCTTCCCAGTTTCCCATCCTTGGGAGCAATGGCAGCCTAGGGCTTTTGGAGTTTGCTAAATTGCTAAATCTGCCTCATGAAAAATCTAGAGTACAGAATTAAATCTGTTGGTTGATTATGTCTTGCATTTTTTTGAAGTTTATTCTTAAAAATGTTATTGATTGAGAAATGCTAAATATTTGACTTGCCAGCTAAGAGTTTAAAGTTCTGGTTAAATAAATTGGGAGAAATCATATAATTATAGTAAAATTTCAACATTTGTCTAATTGAAAAAAGTGGGTAAATTCTGTGATCCCAACTGAAATTTTTATATGCTAAGATCACTTTTAATTTAGTTGATATCTATTAATAATTATAAAAGGTATATAATCTTTAAATCATATTTACACATATATATTTGATGGTCTTTCAAGTTGGATTTCAAAAACATAACCAAGGAATGACTTTGGGACATTTCATGGGCCCTGAAATGTTTTCAAACGTTTATTCTCTCTTCTTAAAAGATTTTTAAATAAAGCCAATTTAATATACTTGTAATCACATGGAAAGATTTATCAGATATAAATTAATAAATACATTTTAAGTTTTTGCCTCTAAGAAAGGGCACAACAAGTTATTTTGTTTGATATTTCTTAAAATGCACCAGTAGAATTTTCAGATGTAATTTAAAATAACAAAAGCTCCTCACCGCTGCATTTTAAATTAGGCTGGCAGTGGGACAGCGTTTGCACTCGTGAATCAGACATAAAACTTTACTAAATTTACTAACTTTATTAATAAAAGTACCTACTATAATAAGCTAGTATCTTTGTAAGCAATTGAATCCTAGTAAAGTAAAAATTCTTCTAAAAAATTTACTGAAGGCTTCCCATGATCCCTCCGTATATGCGAATAAGCCGAAAGGGAATGCTGTTTAAAAATATTATCTTAAATTTAATAAAAAGGAGAAAATTTTAAAATTTTGAAATATCTTCCACTAATATTTATAGGATAATCTAAAGATTTGCTGTTAAAATACCAAATCTAAAAGTACAGTCACCATAAATGTGTAAGGATTTTGACTTGAAATACATGGCCTTGCGGCACTATCAGTCAACATCCAGGAAGTAACCCTGTAGGTTACTTAGTGTAAAAGAAAAAGATTTCTTTTTACATTGAAGTTTTCCAAGTCTAACCCAGCAGGAGGAGGACGAGCCAGACAACAAACAGCCTGGAAACCACCTGGGACATGGTAAAGAAGACTGTACAGAGAATGTCTTTCTTGCCATGCTAGCAGTAATCATCTGTACGGTAATATTACCTAGGGCAAATATGGAAGTATTTCAGACTTACACTCCTGACCCTTCATGGGTAAGAAACCTTACATGGGCCGATCCTACCAGGAGGGACACAGGTGGGGCAAAGAAACATATGGACAAGGTATTATTACACAGCTGTTGCCACCCCGCTTCCCTTTTGTATGACTCTCAATCAAGCCACTGCTCCTTGTGTGTAAAATTAAAGAGAAGTTTTTGGCCAGCCTGGACCCCAAAGAACGGGGAAGAAACGGCACAAGTACATGTATTATCTCTACTTGCTCCGGGGAAAGGTGCAGAAAATATAGATGTGCTAAGGCTCCCCCCCCCCCCCACTAAGCTTTTACGTAAATGGTCTTATGTATGGAATCCCACTGAGGAAGAAGTTAATTGGCAAGATTGTTATAGTAATTATTTTACCACCAGCAAACTTAATAATTTTTTTTTTCTTTATAGACTGAAGCCCTTATGGTTCTCTGTATATTAACAACCACACCCCTAAATGGAAAGGGAATGCATCCTATCTATATGTTGAAGAAAATCACTCCATCTCATGGAGGAGACTTTGTTGGGCCTCAATTTCAACATGACAACTGGCCTCTACAAAGTACACGGTGGAAATTAGCTGCTGCACTTGCACCTATAAAATGGTATAGTTTCAATTATAGCTCAAATAGTTCCATTTTTGCTTTACAAGGAACTCTCAATAAGACAGTGTTTGCTACTGCCTGTGTGTTTGATCCGTTTGTGCTCTTATCAGGCCCCATTCAGGTGCATCTTAATGTTACAAGCCACCTGTATGAGGTGTCATGCACAGCTTGTATATTATCCCATTGTGTCAATTCTACTGTTAAAAAGAACTCCCTCATGATTTTAAAACAACCAGCTTTTGCTTGGGTTCCCACTAACTTAACTGAACTATGGGAATCTCATCAAACCTACGAACTATTGCATGATCTAGTAAAATATCTTAGAAAGACAAAAATTTCTTGGAATGTTAATTGCAGGAATCTTTGCCCTCGTAATGTTACTTACTCCTGTGGGCATTGCTGTTTCATCTATGGTACAGACTGTTCAGACCTCTCATTTCGTACAACAGGTCAAGGAAAATGTAACTAAGAGATTCTCTATACAAAAAGAAATTAACAGCCAGTTTAAAATTGAATTGCCATGGCCTAGAGCAAAGAATATCCTTACATGATATTGCTCTACAATGTCATTATTGTGCATTTATCCCAAACAAGCTTACAAATTAATTCTTTGAATTTTTGGCACTAATTTAATTAAGGACATGAAATGATTTAATCCCTTCCATGGTGTGGAAGGCCTCCTTGAGATGGCACTTGAGCATTCTGTACTGACCTCTCTTGCCCTTTTTGCCAAGAGGGTCCCTCTTCTCACAATTCAATTGCCTACAGCTGTTTCCTGAGCTCTGTTCATGCTGAGGTTGAAGCCTCGTGGTGGCTGGTGCCATGGATCTGTCTCTCGCCCAATGGCATGAGCTGGGCCCTCCCTGGAAAAGAAAACCTGGGTTCCCCATGATCAATGCCGGGGCCCCGCCAGCAGGAAAGGGGGATCCCAAGGCAGTTGCTGGGCATGGAGGCCACAGGGGTATAGGCTATCAAGGAGACAGAACTGAACCTCACATCACCCTGCTTGGCCCTGGAGGATGGCTGGTTAGTCAACGACGGGTAAGATTCCTCAGGGAAGGAACAACCTAAGACAGGCACAGTCACAGAGGGGCCATCAGGAGAGAACTTGGGGGTCAACAGAGGTGGGGCACAGCTCCTCACCCCCCCAATTATGCAGGGGCTTGAACACTCGCCCCTTCTGAGGGAGGTCTCCTGCCCCCATGGCTGCTGCACTTCCCACACCCAGCTCAGATTGGGACCCAGATAACAGAAAGAGACTTGGCCCAGCTGAGATCAGTACCCAGAAAACAGACACTTGGCTGACAACAGCTACCCTATATCTAAATCCAGCCTAACACCAGGAGTGCTCAGGGCCTTCTCAAGGATGCAAAAATAATAATTTCCATTAATATTTACAGTGTAAACTAAGATTGTTTTTAAAATATTAAATTTGACAGTAAAATAGCAGTCAGGTTTTCAGATTAAAATTGGCTCAAGAAGTATTAACCAAAATTTTCATTTCATGGAAAAATTGCTTAATATGCAATGAACTTAAAACAGTCATGTTTTTGTGCAAAAAATTAAAATTTAGAGTTATCTAGACTGCATTAAAAATTTTCCAAAAAACCTCCTCATAATTAAATGAAAAAAGGGGGGATAGTAGAAGAATACCATGTAAGGAAAAATATCTTGTAACTAAATTACATCTAGAAAAATTTTTTCATTTATAATGCCAACAGCGAGACACCCAGGAAAACACACATGGTGTCACAATAATCCAAAGGAAAATCATTTGGGCAAATATAAAAAGGACCCTAAGTAAAAATTTCTTTATTAACCTTCGGTCGAGAATATGTTCGTATATTTTCAGAAAAAAACTTCAAGACCACGTGGATTGCTGCAAGAGAGAGGAATTCTCAGGAATGCTCCAGCCATGAAGAAAAGAGGACAGGCAGTTCAGAGATGGAGACGCTGATGACACTTTGCCATGCTAGCAGTCAGCAGATGTGCATCACTGCAGGTTGCCCAGGACCAAACCAGAGAGGGTCGGACCTGCATTGCTACCATTTGTCCACCATCCAGAACTGAAATAGCATTGCTGACATGTACACATAAGGAACTGTCGGACATTGAAACTTGGACTCAGAACTGTTGGACATTGAAATTGGGACTTAAAACATTTTTTGTTCTTGAAATGTTATGCTTAAATTTCAAAATGTTTTGGGTTATGGATTGGCATTGTTATTGTTTTAATAGCCAGAGTTTTGTTCTTGATGTATAAGTTATAGTAGCTTAATAATAAAAAAAAAGGGTGAGATGTTGGAAACTGATATAGGGTTAAGCCTCAGACTGATCTGCTGGCAAAGTCACAAACAAGTCCTAGCTTAGAGGGCACAGTCCTCTTAGCATAATTAGGCTTGACCTTATAACACTCCCTAGATTTTATCTGGGAATCTAATGGGCTGCAGAAGTGCAGGAAGTATAACCATGGTGTAAACAAGTGAAACTCACAAGAACTGTGTAACTATGGTAACCACTACCTTGTTTACCGCTCACTATAAAAAGCTTGGTGAGGCCTGAGCACAGTGGAAGTCCTTCCTCTTGAGTTGGACTTGCCGCCAGGTCCCCCAATATTCCCAAATTATCTAGTGTCTTTTCTATTTCATTTGTGTGCGGCTCCTCTTCCAGACCCGAACCCTGAACCACGCAGGACATGGAGGGAAACACTTATGACAATTGTATCATGTGTTCACTATCCCAAGTAGACTGTGTATCTTAGATTTGCAGAATGTAACTGAGTTTTTAATAGGGCATTCCATTATTTTATTCAACTTACTGTTTCTAGTAATACAGTATACTGTATAACCAAAGGTTCCTTTGGCCCTGTGTCCATTGTTGTACTTTTTTGGGCCCCAAAGTAGATCCCTTATTGTGAGGCAAAGTTATACATGATTGATGCAAAGCTTTAAGATGATAGTGCTGGCTGAGGAAAAGCTGACAGGAAAAGCATAACCATATTCAGAGTAGGTGTGAAATGCCTGTAAGGATGACTCAGTCCCCACTACAAGGTGGAAGGGAAGTTATGTAATAACTAGAGGCCTGGTGCACAAAAATTTGTGCACTCGGGAGGGGGGTCCCTCAACCCAGCCTGTGCCCTATCGCAGTCTGGGACCTCTCGGGGGATGACCACCTGCTGGCTTAGGCCTGCTCCCTGGGGGATTGGGCCTAAGCTGGCAATCAGACATCCCTCTGGCAGCCCGGGAACCCTCGGGGGATGTCCATTTGCTAGCAGGGTGCAGGCTTAAGCTGCAGTCGGACATCCTTAGAAATGCTGAGGAGGCAAAAGAGGCTCTCACCACCACCACTGTACTGGCAACCGTCAGCCTGGTTTGTGGCTGAGCAGAGCTCCCCCTGTGGGAGGTCACTGACCACCAGGGGGCAGCTCCTGCATTGAGCACCTGCCCCCTGGTGGTCAGTGTGTGTCATGGTGACCAGTCATTCCCAGTTGTTCTGCTGTTAGGGTCAGTTTGCATATTACCCTTTTATTATATAGGATAGAGGCCTGGTGAATGGGTGGGGGACAGTTGGTTTGCCATGAAGTGTGTCCCAGTCACGGTGGGGGTCCCGCTGGGGTGCCTGGCCAGCCTAGGTGAGGGGCTGATGGGTGTTTTCAGGCTGGTCACACCCCCTTCAGTGTGGGGGTCTCCACTGGGGTGCCTGGCCAGCCTGGGTGAGGGGCTGATGGCTGTTTGCATCTGGTAACACCCCCTTCAGGGTGGGAGTCCCCACTGGGGTGCCTGGCCAGCCTGGGTGAGGGGCTGATGGCTGTTTGCAGGCTGGTCAAGCCCCCCCCCCCCCGCTCAGTGGGGACCCTCACCCCATTGAGGTTTGGCCAGCCTGGGTGAGGGGCTGATGGGTGTTTCCAGGCTGGCCACATCCCCTTTAGGGTGAGGGGGCCCCCACTGGGGTGCCTGGCCAGTCTAGGTGTGGGGCTGAGGGCCGTTTTCAAGCTGGCCAAGCCCCCCTGGCGACGGAAGCTCCCAGCCTCTCCTGTTTTTCTTTTTTTTTATTCTGGGATTTATTTACCTTCTATAATTGAAGCTTTGTTGCTTTGAGTGGAGCTCAGAGCTGGCCGTGGGAAGCTTGGCTTCCTCCATCATTGGGGCAACCAAGCCTCCTGCTCGCTCCAGCTCCGTGGCTGCCAGTCGCCATCTTGGTTGGGTTAATTTGCATATAGTCGCTCTGATTGTCTGGTGGGTATGGCTTAAGGCATAGCAAAGGTATGGTCAATTTGCATGTTTGTCTTTTATTAGTGTAGATATTTCAAGTAGCTTCCTAGTTTCCCTGAGGAACATTGCCATAACAAGGACTGACATTTGATCTCTATTGCTGGCTGATTTGACATTCAATAGTATAAAAATCTATCAGACTTAGAGAGAGGAAAACAAAACTGGCCAAGTATAGCCCCCATTCTTTTGAAGAGTAGCAGAATATGCCACCTCAAAATATGTTGCTTTGGCATAAGGATTATTTTTAGCTGAAGGAAATTAAAATAAGCAGATACAAGAGAAGACTTTTGCCTCCCCTTATTTGCCTAAAACCAAGACATAAATTTACAAAGATGTCCCAGATACCTTCTGTACCTGGAAGAACAAAAGTTAATCACCAAGGCAAACTTTAAACTATATTAGCCTAGGATGGCACCAATGGAATTTACAAAACAAAGTTTACTAACTATTATTTGTGTCATCCTTTGAAGGCCTAAAATTGTTTTCCTTTGCTCTGTAATTTATCCACAAATTTATTGTCCTTTATTGAAGATGTTATATAAGTCAGAGTTCTAAGCCACCCTTTTGAATTACTTATTTTCCCTTGGGTATCTCATATGTACAGGGATGGGGAAAAGTAGGATAATAATAATAATAATAATAATAATAATAATAACAACAACAACAACAATAATCACAATTCTAAGTGAATAATACAAGAATAAACTTTTTCACAAACTCTCAACTGTAAAGATACTTTTGTTCACACTTGTATATATGAGGTATGCTATGTTGATAAACTTCTGTTTGTATTTCTCATGTTAATCTCTCTTTTATTAAATGGGGTGTCAATCAAGAATTTAGAAGGATAGAAGGAAATTATTTTTCCTTCCCTATACCTTCCACCATGTCTACTGTGTTGATGGATTTACTATGCAAGCTTTGGGGTGCCCAAAGACAGTGGCTGGTTAAATTTCATTAGAGCAAATCATGACTCCACATTCATTCATTCATTCATTCTTTCTTTCTTTAATCCTCACCTGAGGATATTTTTCCATTGATTTTTAGAGAGAGTGGAAGAGAGAGGGAAAGACAGAGAGAAATATAGTGCCTCCTGTATGAGCCCTGACCAGGGCCTGAGCTGAGGAGAAGCCTGCAACCAAGGTATGTGCCCTTGACCAGAATTGCACCCAGGATCCTTTGGTCCACAGGTCAATGGTCTATCCACTGAGTCAAACTGGCTAGGGCCCACCTTATTTATTAAGTGTCTCTTTGGGAGTAGATGCCTTGATGAATATGAAAATGAAATACAAAGATCTTCATACTTTGTGCCCATCCTTACCTATGCATTCACATACTTCTTCCTCAGAACTTCCAATTTTGCTCTTTCCAGGTCTCTGTACATTAAACTAAGACTTTCATCACTGTTTGGAAATCCATGTTTATCTATACCTCAGAATATTTCTTCCTCCATTCAAAGTAAGCAATCAATTAGATTGCTTGAGTTTCAGCTGGCTGGAAGGATTTTCATTCACCACTGCTCAGGCCATTCCCGACTGTATCTACAATGAAGGGGATAACATGAATATCTTCAATTCATCTGTTTCTTTATCTTGTCCTTAAAAAAATAGAATATATTTTATCAAAGATTACTCATACACTAGAGGCCCAATGCACAAAAATCATACACTAGGGTGCGGGTCCCTCAGCCTGGCCTGTGCCTTCTCACAGTCTGGGAGCCCCACAATCGATCACCCCAAAGAGGTAGGCCCTTCCCACCTGCCGCAGCCCTCCAGTCAGTGGCCTGGGCCTCCCTGTTTGGGGTGATTGTGGAGCCCCCCAATTGATCAATCGCCTTGCCGGCCGGTGGCCTAGGCCTCCCTCTGCAGGGTGATCATGGGGCGATAGCAGGGCCCCCTGACCAATAGCGTCACACCCACCTTCGCTGGCCTGGTGCCAGTGTGTGTCATAGCGTGGTTGTCTGGAAGGTTGTCCAGATGGTCATTCTGCTGTTTGGTTGTTTGGCTGATTTGCATATTACACTTTTATTATTATAGATACATATATGAACTATGTTCAACAATGTAAATATTTAGCTTCTTATGAATATTGATTAAATATGAAAATAAAAAAGTCTTAACTATGAAAGCATCCTATATAATAAAGAGCTAATATTCAAATGATCATTACACCCTCACGCCGTAAAGGCTCACACACTCAACACTGGGGAGAGAGGAATGGGGACCAGCCAGGCACAAATGAGCTCACTAGGGAAGAATGGGGACAAGCCAGGCATAAATGAGCTTGCAAGAGAGGAATGAGGACCAGCCAGGCTGTGGCCTGGGAGAAGGACAAGCCGCCTGCCCTGTGGTCCTGGGTGGTAGTGCCTGTGACTGCACCTGCAGCCCCAGAGAGGGACAAACCACACGCCCTGTGGTCCTGGGCATCAGTGGCTGGGGCTGCGACCCAGGAGAAGAGCAAACCACATGCCCCATGGTTCCAGGCGCCAGCGGCTAGGGCTGCAGCCCAAGAGAGGGACAAGCCACACATCCCATGGTCCCTGGCACCAGTGTCTGCGCCTGTGGCTCAGAAGAGGTACAATCCATGCCCCATGGATTCCTGTGGTCCCGCACACCAGTGGCTGTGCCTGCAACCTGAGAGAGGGACAAGCCAGCAGCTGGGGCTGTGGCCCAGGGGAGGGACAAGCTGCCTACCCCACAGTCTCAAGAGCCAGCACCTGTGCCAGTGGCCCGGGAGAGTGACAAGCCACCTGCCCCAAGGTCCCAGGCACCAACACCTGTGGCTGCAGCCCGGGAGAGGGACAAGCTGTCCAACCCACAGTCCCAGGTGCCTGTGGCTGTGACCTGGTGAAGCCAGCCAGGTCCTGGGTGCCTGCAGCCGGCCAGAGGGAGGGAACCCTGGGTCCCAGGTGCAGGGCGAGGCAGAGGAGGTTAGGGGTGATCAAGCCAGCAGGAGAGCAGTTAGGGGTGATCAGATAGGCAGGCAGAGGTGGTTTGGAGCAATCAGGCAGGCAGGCAGAGTTGGTTAGGGGCGATCAAGGAGGCAGACAGGCAGGTAAGCAGTTAGGAGCCAGCAGTCCCAGATTGTGAGAGGCGGCCAGACATCCCCCAAAGGATCCTGGATTAGAGAGGGTACAGGCTGGGCTGAGGCACCCCCCATGCATGAGTTTAATGCACCAGGTCTCTAGTTTAGATATAAAAGATACAATTTAATTATCTGGCATTAAGAAGTAAAGTATAAGAAAACAGAACCTCAAATGTATTAAAAGTATATAAAAACAAAAGATGCCAGTTTCAGGATGTAATGTGAACAAATCCAATCCTACACCACAGAAAGAATAATCATTGGAATTAGGTGACAATATACATTTTATATAATAGATTTAGAGCTGATAAACTACCCTGCTCATTAGTGATAGTCTATTAGAGATAGCCACTTAAAGAGGTATTGGGTAGATATAGAGATAAAGACATAGATCATAAAAATGGTAGATCATCACCTCAAAATTTTTATACTCAAAACCAACTGAACAGATTATAGATATAAATTCCATAAATTGGTGTCTCATTATAGGGATTTTATGTCTCTCAAAGTGTAAGTCACACTGATTCTGCTCAAACCATCTTGCTCTTGTTATTCTTTATAGCAAACCTGAAACATTATCATATTAGCAGAGATGAAAATTCAACTGTAAGCTCTTCTTCATGATATGCCAAGAACATTATGCTTTATTGTCTATATATAATAGATAAATATGCTAATTAACCAGGAGGCTGTAACGGGTCGACTGGACAGAAGGTTGCGCACCCAGCATCGGGGTCGGACCAGCAGGCACTTCTTGATGCCTGCACTGGGGGAGGGCCTGATCAGCAGCAGCCCCAAGGGCCAGAGAGGTAGGCAGGGCTGCACCGGCAGTGGCTGCTGTGAGGCTTGGGGAGGGAGGTAGGGCCAGACCAGAAGGTGGATGGTGCCCTGCGATTTGCTGCAGGGCCTGGGGAGCGAGGCAGGGCCAGTCCAGCAGGCTGCGGGATCCAGGGGTCCAGGTTGTGAGGCAGGGCTGGACCAGCAGGCTGCAGGGTTCAGGGAGTGAGGCAGGGCCAGACCAGCAAGCTGCAGGGCCCAGGGAGGGAAGCAGGGCCAGACCAGCAGGCTGAGGGGCAGGGGAGCAAGGCAGAGCTGGATAGGCAGCGGCTGCAGGGGCTGCTGTGCTGTGGGCCCAGGTCAGGGCTCATGCAGGAGGCAACCGATCCATGTGTCCCTCTCACATTGATGTTTCTCTTTGTCTTTCCCTCTCTCTTCCATGCTCTCTAAAAATCAATGGGAAAATATCCCTAGGCAACTCGAGGGTGGGTGGCACAGTGCAATTTCCAATCGCGCACTGGGATCCTAGTGTGATTATAATTGATAATACTTATTGGAAAACAAAACAAACCAATGCAAAATAAAACAAAAAGAGTAACACTCTCAGGACTATTTGTAGTATTGATTACAATATCTATATCACTCTATCAGAAATATTTGGTTAATCTCTAATATAATCTCCTGCATACAATCAAATCAAATATTCAAATTAATTTACAAAATAGACCTTTAAAAATATCTTACAGTATGTTAAGCTCCACACTACAGAGCTGGTTATTTTTACAGTTCTGTCAAAACTGTAATAAAGGAAAATACAGATTGAATTTAGAGCTACTGTGTGGTTCCTTGCAAATTATCTGGATGGTACTTTGCTAAAGTTGTAGTCAGTATATAAACATGCACATTTTTGTACTGGATAAGATCTTGAGGATTGACCCTAATTTAAAAAGTATATACCTTTATTTGCTGCTATTGATAAGAGCAACCAGCTACCAGCTTCTGGCCAGGGCCCTCCTTCATTCCATGCCACCTCCTAGTGGTCAGCACACATCATAGCGAGCGGTCAAACTCCCAGTCAATCAAACACCTGGTTGATCAAACTCCTGAGGGGACAATTTGCATATTAGCCTTTTATTATATAGGATGTTACAATGAGCATAAGGGTGCATATATCTTTTAAGATAAGTGAGTGTGCTTTTCTTTGGATACATAACCACAAGTAGAATTGCTGGGTCATATTGTTTGACTCACAGAAACAGAGACCAAAGGAATGATTACCAGAAGGGGGAGCTAGGGTGATGGCTGAAAAGGGGAAGGGGTACGTAGTCAATATTTGACATTAGTATTTCCTTTCATATTTTTGGTAATTTTGTTTACTTTCTCTTAAAGTGATCCCAAAATGTATAACTTCCACGCCACTCAATATCTTGAGCTAGCTTGGCAGAACTGCATACTGGAAGGAGAGATGAATTCAGACCTAGCTCTAGTCTGCTGTTAAACTTGATGTTTAACCTATTAACTTAACTAGACCTCCTTAGCAACATCTTCAAAATGAGACCATTGTTTTAAAGAACTCTTCTATTCATGTTGACAATGATGAATTTTACTAAAGCCCCCTCATGCTTCTAGAAGACCATGAAGGTTGAAGGACTCCACCAAGCCCCACCCCCAGGAACACCACCATATTTTGTTTAGGAAATTGCTTACTGCCAAAAACTACCTCCCTTCCTCATATGACTTATTTAAGATTCATGGATGCCTCCTTATTCAACCTATGAAAAAGTTAGACTCAGATCCTCAAATTTCCATTCTTGGTCTCATCTACATAAATAAAAGGCTAATATGCTAAGTGTCTGACTATCCCACCAGTCACTATGATGTGCACTGACCACCAGGGCACAGACACTCAATGCTGGAGCTCCAGAGCTGCAGTGACTTGGAAGCAGCAGTTCTCAGGTGATGCAACCAAAAACCACAGAGGAGGGAGCCTGATTCCTCACAGGGCTACATGATTCCACATTCAGCCATGGGTTATGTTGTTGCTGGGGCACTGTCAGCCCCAAATCTGGTTTACTGCACACTTGCATTTGGTTTCCACACCCTGTATGACAGCTACTTTGCAGAGTGCCCTCTCACACTCCGAAAACCCTTGGGGGGTGTGAGAGAGCCATTTTCAACCCTACCCCTGCAGGCCAAGCCGAGGGACCCCATCTGCCTGAGGGGCCCCATCACTCTGCAGATGCCAGGGAGGTACTGCAGGAGATTGGCTCCAGGGCATGTCCGGCTCATCTTGCCCAGTCCCACCACTGTGGCCACCTTCTAATTAATTTCCTTTCAATGTGCACGAATCCATGCACTGGGTCACTAGTAAATGATAATTAGCTAAACATTTTATCTGCAAATATCATTCAAAAAATATTTGTGACCCAATCTTTGGTTAAGATTCTTTCCTTTCTTTCCTACAGGCTCTTACATTTTGACTCCTCCTCAGGCTAAGCCACCATATAGACACTCCTAAAAACAGTCTGGCCCCAGAGAAGCCCAGCCTTACCTTCAACTGGGGAGACCTTAGATACTTCCCAGGACCCTAAAACCACAATGCCCAGGGACCAGCTGTGAACCCACAAAAACCGGTACTCCAGCCTCCCTGACTGTGGGTGCCTAAAAACTCTGTCCAGGGGGAGACAAAGCAGCATCAAATATGCGGACAGGCCCTGGGCCTTTGCACAGAGCAGAAAGAAAGAACAGCTGAAGAGAACAACACTCACCAGGATTTCGAGAATTAAACACAGCTGATGAGGTAATCCATGGATGGAAAGCTCAGATATTGCTTAGAGAAGTGGTTCTTAACCTTGGCTGCACATTAGAATCACCTGGAAACCTTTTTAAAATCTTGATTTCTGGGCTTCATTTTCCAGAAATTCTGTTTCTTTGTTATGGGGTGGGGCCACAACATTAGTAACAAAGACAGAATTTCCAGAGGATGAGGCCCAGAAATCAGGATTTTGAAAAGATTCCCAGGTGATTCTAATGTGCAGCCAAGGTTAAGAACCACTGGCCTACCACAGCCAACATCATACTCAATGGACAAAAACTAACACCATTTCCCCTAAGAAGAGGAACAAGTAAGGGATGCCCCCTCTCACCACTCCTGTTCAACATAGTACTGGAAGTGTTAGCCATTGCAATTAGGCAAGAAGAAGAAATAAAAGGCATCCAAATTGGAAAAGAGGAAGTAAAACTGTCCTTATTTGCAGACGAAATGATATTATACATACAAAAACCTAGAGACTCCATCAAAATGCTACTAGACTTAATACATGAATTTGGCAATGTAGCAGGATACAAAATTAACCCCAAGAAAACTGAGGCATTTCTATACACCAATAGTGAAATTTCAGAAAGAGAGATTATAAAAACAATCCCATTTACCATTGCACCAAAAAAAATTAAGCTACCTAGGAATAAACTTAACTAAAGAGGTAAAAGACCTCTACTCAGAAAACTACAGGACGTTGAAAAAAGATATAGAGGAAGACATAAACAGATGGAAGAACATAGCGTGTTCATGGATTGGTAGAATCAACATCATTAAAATGTCCATACTAACCAAAGCAATCTATAAATTCAATGCACTTCCCATTAAAATACCAATGGCATACTTCACAGATCTAGGACAAACTCTCAAAAAATTCATCTGGAATAAAAAAAAGACCCCGAAGAGCTGCAGCAATCCTTAAAAAGAACAAAGTAGGTGGGATCTCAATACCAGATATCAAGATGTATTACAAAGCCACTGTTCACAAAACTGCCTGGTACTGGCACAAGAACAGACATATAGATCAATGGAATAGACTAGAGAGCCCAGAAATTGGCCCGAGCCAATATACTCAATTAATATTTGACAAAGGAGGCAAGAGCATACAATGGAGCCAAGATAGTGTCTTCAATAAATGGTGTTGGAAAAATTGGACAGATATATGCAAGAAAATTAAACTAGACCACCAACTTACACCATACACAAAAATAAAATCAAAATGGATAAAGGACTTAAATGTACAACAGGAAACCATAAAAATTCTAGAAGAATCCAAAGGCAACAAAATCTCAGACATATGCCGAAGCAATTCTTCACTGATACAGCTCCTAGGGCACTTGAAACTAAAGACAAAATGAACAAATAAGACTACATCAAAATAAAAAGCTTCTGCACAGCAAAAGAAACCATCAACAAAACAACGAGAAAACCCACTGTCTGGGAAAACATATTTGCCAATGTCATATCTGATAAGGGCCTAATCTCTAAAATTTATAGGGAACTCATACAACTTAACAAAAGGAAGATAAACAATCCAATCAAAAAATGGGCAAAGGACCTAAATAGACACCTTTCAAAAGAGGACATTCAGAAAACCAAGAGACATATGAAAACATGCTCAAAGTCACTAATCATCTGAGAGATGCAAATCAAAACAACAATGAGGTACCATCTCACACCTGTCAGATTGGCTATCATCAACAAATCCACAAAGGACAAGTGCTGGAGAGGATGTGGAGAAAAAGGAACACTCGTGCGCTGCTGGTGGGGTGCAGCCACTATGGAAGACAGTATGAAGTTTTCTCAAAAAACTGAAAATGGAACTCCCATTTGACCCTGTGATCCCACTTCTAGGAATATATCCCAAGAAACCAGAAACACCAATCAGAAAGGATATATGCACCCCTATGTTCATAGCAGCACAGTTCACCATAGCTAAGATCTGGAAACAGGCTAAATGCCCATCAGTAGATGAATGGATTAGAAAACAGTGGTACATCTACACGATGGAATACTATGCTGCTGTAAAAAGGAAGGAACTCTTACCATTTGCAATGGCATGGATGGAACTGGAGAGCATTATGCTAAGTGAAATAAGCCAGTCAATGAAGGAAAAATACCACATGATCTCACTCATTCATGGATAATAGAGACCATTATAAACTTTTGAACAATAATAGATACAGAGGCAGAGCTGCCTCAAACAGATTGTCAAACTGCAGCGGGAAGGCTGGGGAGGGTTGGGGGGCAGGACGGAGGGGTTAAGAGATCAACCGAAGGACTTGTATGCATGCATATAAGCATAACCAATGGACATAAGACACTGGGGGGTAAGGGAGGCTAGGGGACTGTCAAGGGCAGGGGGAAAAAAAGGACACATATGTAATATCCTTTGTAATACTTTAAGCAATAAAGAAAAGGAAAAAAAAATAAACTTGTGATAACATTAAAAAAAAAAAAAAAGAACCACTGGCCTAGAGAAAGCTCTGCCTCCTCACCTTCATTTGCGTTTTTGTTGTTTGGGTGTTTGTTGTTTCATTTTTTGGATTAGTAGTTGATTGTTGTTTGCATTCATCTCTGGGGGTTTCCTATTTGCATTTTTTGGAGCAGTTCTTGTTTTATTGGAGTTTTCTCCACAAATACATATACTTTTTCCCCCTTCTTTTTTCTTCTCTTTCTTGTCTCTCTTACATTTTTTTCTTTTCTCAATATCATTTTTGCACTTTTTTCTCTCCTCTAATTATCTTTTCTCTAGTGGTCACCTTTATTTAGGGTTATTAGTAGCACAAATACATTTGTGTTTGGTGCCCTATGTGTTGTGTCTTGTCGTGTTGTATTTTGTGCCTTTAAATCAACTGAAGAGAGAGAGTGCTCCGTAACCCGAAAACCTAAGAGGAAAGATCATGGGGAAACAAAGAAACAGCCCACATACTAAAGAAAAGAAAGAACCACCTGAAAAAGAAGTAAATGGAATGTAGGCAAGCAATATGAAAGAGAAAGAATTCAGAGCAATGGTAATAAGGACAAAGAAAAGGTTGGAAGACAAATACAACAATATGTGTAAGAACCAAGAGGAAATAAAGAAGAACCAAGAGGAAATAAAAAATGATATCACTGCAATAAAGAACTCAATAAAAAGCATCAACAGTAGACTAGAAGAAGCAGAAGACCGCATCAGTGAGCTAGAAGACAAGGTAGAAAAAAATACCCAAGCAGAGCAGCAACTAGAAAAATAAAATAAAAAACAGGAGGAGAGCCAAGGGAACTTTCGGACAATACAAAACAAAACAACATCTGCATAATAGGGGTGCCAGAAAGAGAGGAAACTGAACAAGGAATAGAAAATCTGTTTGAAGAAATAATGACGGAAAACTTCCCTGATGTTGGGAAGAAAAAAATTCACACAAGTCCAAGAAGCTCACAGAGTACCAAACAAGATGAACCCCAAAAGACCGACACTAAGACAAATTATAATAAAATTGGCAAACACCAATGACAAAGTAAGAATCTTAAAGGCTGCCAGAGAGAGACAGAAAGTTACTTACAAGGGATCTCCCATCAGACTATTGACTGGTTTCTCAACAGAAACACATCAGGTAAGAAGGGAATGGAATGAAATATACAAAGTCATGCAAAGCAAGGGTCTGAATCCAAGAATACTGTACCCAGCAAGGCTAGCAATAAAGTTAAGGGTGAAATCAGGAGCTTCACAGACAAAAAAGAACTAAGTGAGATTATTACCGCCAAGACAGCAATGCAATAAATGCTAAAGGTCTGCTGTAAAAAAAAGAAATAGGGAGGAAAGATGAAACACTGGCATAAAGAATAAAAGTGGTGACAGGCAAGTACCTATCAATAATAACTTTAAGTATAAATGGATTAAATACCCCAATTGAAAGACATAGGGTAGATGAAGGAAAAAGAAAACATGGCCCATATATCTGCTGTCTACAGGAGACACACCTAAGAACAAAAAAAAAAAAACTCACACAGACTGATGGTGAAGGAATGGAGAAAGGTTTTTCAGGCAAGTGGAAATGAAAAAAAACCTGGGGTAGCAATACTTACATCTGACAAATTAGACCTCAAAGTGAGTGCCATAACAAGAGATAAGGAAGGTCACTTCATAATACCAAAGGGAGCAATTCCACAAGAAGTTATAACTCTGGTAAACATATATGCATCCAATATAAGAGCACTCAGGTACATAAAAAACAAACAAACAAACAAAAAAACTTTTGGAGGATATCAAGGGAGAGATTGACAGCAATACAGTCATAGTAAGGGACTTTAATACTCCACTACCACTACTGGAAAAATCCTCAAAACAAAAATCAGCAAAGAGACATCAATCCTAAATGACTCACTAGATCAAATGGACTCAATTTACATCTTCAGAACATTTCACCCCAAAGCCACAGAATATACATTCTTTTCAAGTGCAAATGGGTCATTTTCAAAGATAGACCACATATTTGGACACAGGCAAAATCTCTTCAAATTCAAGAAGATAGTAATCATATCAAGCGTCTTCTCATATCACAATGGCACAAAACTAGAAATCAACTACAATAAAAAAAATAAAAATAAATGAAACACTTGGAGGCTAACCAGAATGCTATTAAACAATGATTCGGTTACCAGAGAGATCAAAGAAGAAATAAAAAGCATCATGGCAACAAATGACAATGAAACACAACAATCCAAAATCTATGGGACAAGATTTTGCCTGTGTCCAAATATGTGGTTTATCTTTGAAAATGACCCATTTGCACTTGAAAAGTGCAAACAGTCTTGAGAGGGAAGTTCATAGCTCTATAGGCCTACCTCAAAAAACAAGAAAAAAAGGTAATAAATTATCTAACCTTTCAACTCAAAGAGTTAGAAAGAGAGCAACAAGAAAAGCCCAGCATAAGCAGAAGGAAGGAAATAATAAAGATCAGACCAGAGATAAACAATATAGAGACAAAAAACAAACAAACAAACATAAAAAGGAAAAAAACAAACAAACCACAAAACAAAAGATCAACAAAACCAAGAACTGGTTCTTTGAAAAGATAAACATGATTGATGAACCTCTAGCCAAGCTCACCAAGAAGCAGAGAGAGAGAGGACCCAAATAAACAAATTCAGAAATCTAAGAGGTGAAGTAACAACCAGTACCACAGAAATATAAAGGATTATGAAAAAATACTATGAACAACTCTACTCCATGAAAATGCATAACCTAGACAAAATGGACATATTCTTAGAAAAATAAAAGCTCCCAAAACTCAATCAGGAAGAATAAAAAAACCTGAATAGATTGATAACTACTAAAGAAATTGAAGCAGCGATCAAAAATCTTCCAGCAAACAAAAGCCCTGGTCTGGATGGCTTTACAGGGGAGTTCAACCAACCATTCCAAGAAGCACTAAAACCTATCCTCCTCAGACTATTCCAAAAAATTCAAGAGGAATGCACACTTCCAAGCTCTTTCTATGAAGCCAGCATTACCCTAATCCCAAAACAAGATAAAGACACCACAAAAAAAAGAGAACTACAGGCCAATATCCTTGATGAACATAGATGCTAAAATCCTCAACAAAATTCTAGCAAATTGGATTCAGCATTACATTAGAAAGATCATACACCATGACCGAGTAGGACTTATTCCAGGCATGCAAAGATGGTACAATATCCACCAATCAATAAATATGATATATTGGAGGAAAAAGATAATGGCTGGCAGGATGGAGGTAAGGGAGAGGAAGTGAGTGAAGGGATAAAAAGAGAGTGTGTGGATTTGTGTGGTGTGTGTGTGAGTGAGTGAGAGACAGTTAAATCTGGCAGGAGCAGCAGAGGCTGGCAGACCAGGCTCTCTTGGACACAGAGAGACTACTACCACTGCAGGCACTCCCCGGATTGTGGGATTCGGTCATGGAGCCCACGCCATCTTGAAGTGTTGAGTGACCGCTTTTAGGAACTCATCAGCACCACCTCCCAGATAGGCCTTGAACACTGCCAGTGACCCAGCAGCCACTCCAGCCAAAATCCTGCTGCCCCACCCACAGACTGGTGGACCCTGGAATCTTCACCTCCAAAGGTGCACAGCTCCTGCATCAGTAAGTACAACTTCCCCCCTCCCCTGCCGCAGACCTCTGGACACCACAGAGGCACATTTCTAGCATGCAGGCCTCCTGGGCACACAACTCCATAGGCAGCTCTTGGGAGTCACTGTGATCCTGTGTTGGGTGTTATTTTGTACAGACAAGGGCACACTCTCCCACAGTAGAAATTCTGAATTCCCTCTTCCTGAATAACTTCCCACAGACACCCCAGCTGTGCAACTTCAGCCCCAGGGCCCCTCAGTGTGCGTTAGAGCTCTGTGCTGGCAAACAGCAAACGCACTGCCACAGTTGTGAATTTCCAGTGAGTAGGACCCCTGAGCCCATAGAACCACAGAGCACTCTTGAGAGCCCCTGTGATCCCCCACTGGGTGCAATCTTGGACAAACAGGGACACACTCTCCTGGCAGTAGATATTCTGAATTCACTAATCCTGGATACCTACCCACAGACACCTCGATTGCGCAGCTTCAGTGCAAGTGTCCTTCAGAGTGCTTCAGTGCACTGTGCTGGCAAACACACTGCGGTTGCCCCTATGAGCCACCAGGACAGACACATCAGCAAAAACTGAGTTTTCCCACCCCACCGCTGCAGAACTCTGGACATTACAGTCACAAACTTTTCCAATGCGCAGGCCTCCCAAGTCCACCGATCTACAGGCAGTCCTTGGGCGTCTCTGTGAGCCCCTGTTGGGCATGCACTTATACAAATGGGGCACACTGCTGGGCTGTAGAAACTCTGAATTCCCTCTTCTGGGATACCTGCCCACAAACACCACAATCGGTGGCTTCAGCGCCTGGACACTTCAGAGTGCCTGAGTACACCCTGCTGGCAAATGCACTGTGGGTGCCACTATGAGCTGCAACTGGGGGTGCGTGTATCCAACTATGGAGGTAGCAGCAAAAGCTGAGTCTACCCACCCCACAACTACAGAACTTTGGACACCACAATCATGCCTTTCCAGAGCACAGGCCTCCTGAGCCCCACCACCCCAAAAGATGGCTCCTGTGTGCCACGGTGAGTCCCTGCTGGGCATGTGCAATTTCAACCAAGGGCACAAGACAGCAAAAATTGGGACACCCCCATCCACAACAGCTGCATTCTAGACACCACAGTTGTGCCTTTCCTGTTCGCAAGCTTACATCAAGAGAACCCAAATAGCTCAAGTAAGCAGCTATGCTAGATTACCAAGCTCAGGAGACTTGATCGATCACAACAGTAGCACCATCCACAAAAGAACCTGGGTAGCAAAGCAAACAGATCTACACTTAAAATGTTTTCCAAATTGGAAAAGAAGAAGCAAAATTGTCATTATTCACAGATGACATGATATTGTATGTGGAAACCACTAAAGACTCCATAAAAAATTATAAGACTTAATAAATGAATTTGGCAATGTAGCAGGATACAAAATTAACACCAAGAAATCTATGGCATTTTTATACACCAATAGTGAACTTACAGAAAGAGAGATTAAAAAAAAAATCCCATTTACCATTGCATGAAAAAATTTAAGATACCTAGGAATAAACTTAGCTAAGGAAGTAAAAGACCTCTACTTAGAAAACTACAGGACATTGAAAAAAGAGTAGAGGAAGACATAAATAGATGGAAGAGCATACCATGTTCATGGATTGGTAGAATCAACATCGTTAAAATGTCCATACTACCCAAAGGAATCTATAGACTAAATGCACTCCCATTAAAATACCAACAGCATATTTCACAGATCTAGAAATAACTCTCCAAAAATTCATCTGGAATAAAAAACAAACAAACAAAAACCGAATACCTGCAGCAATCCTCAGAAAGAAGAACAAAGTAGGTGGGATCACAATACCAGATATCAAGATCGTATTACAAAACCACTGTTTTCAAAACTGCCTGGTATTGGCACAAGAACAGACATATGGATCAATGGAATAGAATAGAGAACTCAGAAATCGACCCAAACCACTGTGCTCAATTAATATTTGACAAAGGAGGCCAGAACATACAATGGAGTCAAGACAGTCTCCTCAATAAATGGGGCTGGGAAATTTCGTCAGACACATGCAAAAAAAAAAAAAATGAAACTAGACCACCAACTTACAACATTAACAAAAATAAATTCAAAATGGATAAAGGACTTAAATGTAAGATGGGAAACCATAAAAAATATTAGAGGAATCCACAGGCAGCAAAATCTCAGATATGTGCTGAAACAATATCTTCAATGGCACAGCTCCTAAGGCAATGGAAACTAAAGAGAAAATAAACAAATGGGACTACATGAAAATAAAAAGCTTCTGCACAGCAAAAGAAACCATCAACAAAACAACAAGAAAATCCACTGCATAGGAGAACATACTTGCCAACGACATCTTCCATAAGGGCTTAATCTCTAACATTTACGGGGAACTCATACAACTTAACAAAATGAAGATAAGCAACCCGATAAAAAAATGGGCAACATACCTAAATAGATGCTTTTCGAAAGAAGACATAAGGAAGGCCAACAGACATATGAAAACATGATCAAGGTCACTAATCAAATGAGAGATGCAAATCAAAACGACAATGAGGTACAATCTCACACCTGTCAGAATGCTATCATCAACAAATCAACAAATAACAAATAAGGATGCGGAGAAAAAAGAACCCCCATGCACTGCTGGTGGGAATGCAGACTGATGCAGCCACTGTGGAGAACAGTATGGAGTTTCCTCAAAAAATTAAAAATGAAACTTCCATTTGACCCAGTGATCCCACTTTTAGGAATACACCCCAAGCAACCAGAAACACCAACCAGAAAGGAGATATATATATATATATATATATATATATATATATATATATATATATCCACTATGTTCATTGCAGCACAATTTATAATAGCTAAGATTTGGAATCAGCCTAAGTGACCAGCAGCAGGTGTGTGGATTAAAAATTTTGGCACATCTACACAATGGAATACTATGCTGCTGTAAAAAGGAAGGAACTCTTACCATTTGCAACAGCATGGATGGAGCTAGAGAGCATTATGCTAAGCAAAATAAGCCAGTCAGAGAAAGATAAATATCACATGATCTCACTCATTTGTGGATTATAATGAACAATATAAACTGATGAACAAAAACAGATGTAGACATGAGAAGGATTGATCAGATGCTCAAACCTCAGAGGGAATGAAGGGGAAGGTGGGATAAGGGGGAGAGATCAACCATGGGAAATGTACGCATGCATATACGGCATACGCGATGGGTACAGACAACAGGGGTTGAGGTTGAGGGCAAGACTGGAGGGTTGGGGAGATAATGAGGGGATAAGAACACATTTGTAATACCTTAATCAATAAAGAAAAAAATAAATGTGATACATCACATAAACAAATTGAGAGACAAAAATCACATAATCATATCAATAGATGCAGAAAAAGCACTTGACAAAATCCAACACTCTTTCTTGATAAAAACTCTCAGCAAAGTGGGAGTAGAGGGATCACACCTCAACATAATAAAAGCCTTATATGATAAACCCACAGCCAACATCATACTCAATGGCCAAAATCTAAACTTATTTCCCTTAAGAACAGGAACAAGGCAGGGATGCCCGCTTTCACCACTCCTGTTCACTATAATATGGAAGCGCTAGTCATAGGGTTCAGACAACAAACAGAAATAAAGGCACCCAAATTGGAAAAGAAGAAGTAAAACTGTCTTTATTTGCAGATGGCATGATACTATACATAGAAAACTCCAAATATTCCATCCCAAAACTATTAGGCTTAATAAGTGAATTCCACAATGTAGCAGGATACAAAATTAACACCCAGAAATCTATGGCCTTTTTATTCACCAATAATGAACTCAGAGAAAGAGAAACTAAAAAAGCAATCACATTTACCATTGCAACAAAAAATTAAGATACCTAGAAATAAACTTAACTAAGGACGTAAAAGACCACTACTCAGAAAACTACAGTACGTTGAAAGAGAGATAGAGGAAGACATAAACAAATGGAAGAACATACCATGTTCATGGATTGGTGGAATTAACATCATTAAAATGTACACACTACTGAAAGCAATTACAGATTCAATGCAATCCCCATTAAAATACCAATGGCATATTTCAAAGATCTAGAACAAACTCTCCAAAAATTCATCTGGAATAAAAACAAAAAACACCCTGAATAGCCACAGAAGTCCTGAGAAAAAAGGAACAAAGTTGGAGGGATCATAATACCAGATATCAAGCTATATTACCAAGCCATGGTTCTCAAAACTGCCTGGTACTGGCACAAGAACAGACATATAGACCAATGGAATAGAACAGAGAACCCCGAAATTGACCCAAGCCATTATGCTCAATTAATATTTGACAAAGAGGGAAGAATATACAATGGAGTCCAGACAATCTCTTCAATAAATGGTGCTGGGAAATTTGGTCAGATACATGCAAAAAAGTGAAACCAGATCACCAATTTATACCATACACAAAAACAAACTCAAAATGGCTATAGGACTTAAATGTTACATGGGAAACCATGAAAATCCTACAAGATTCCACAGGCAGCAAAATAGCAGGCATATGTCGTACCAATATCTTTACAGACACAGCTCCTAGGGCAATGGAGACTAAGGAGAAAATAAACAAATGGGACTACATAAAAATAAAAAGCTTCTGCACAGCAAAAGAAACCATCAACAAAACATCAAGAAAGCCCACTGCATGGGAGAACAGATTTGCTCATGATATTTCAGATAAGGGTTTAATCTCCAAAATTTACAGAGAACTCATGCAACTTAACAAAAGGAAGATAAATGATTCAATCAAAAAAATGGCAAAGGATCTAAATAGACACTTCATGAAAGAGTACATACAGAAGGCACAGAGACATATGAAAACATGCTTTAAGTCACTAATCATCCAAGAGATGCAAATCAAAACAACAATGAGATAACATCTCACACCTGTCAGAATGTCTATCATCAACAAATCAACCAAATAAACAAATGACAAGTGCTGGTGAGGATGTGGAAAAAAAGGAACCCTCTTGCACTGCTGTTGGGAATGCAGACTGGTGAAGCCACTGTGGAAGACAGTGTGGATTTTCCTCAAAAAGTTAAAAATGGAACTCCCATTTGACCCAGTAATCCCACTTCTAGGACTATACCCCAAGAAACCAGAAACACTAATCAGAAAGGATATATGAACCCCTATGTTCATAGCAGCACAATTTACAATAGCTAAGAATTGGGAACAGCCTAAGTGCCCATAAACAAATGAGTGGATTAAAAAATCCTGGTACATCTACACAATGGAATACTATGCCAGTATAAAAAAGAAGAAACTTTTACCATTTGCAATAGCATGGATGGAACTGGAGAGCATTATGTTATGTGAAATAAGCCAGTCGGAGAAAGATAAATATCACATGATCTCACTCATATGTGGGATATAATGATCAACATAATTTAATGAACAAGAATAGATCCAGAGACAAATGGTAGCGGAGGGGGGGTTAGAGAGCAACCAAAGGACTTGTATGCATCCATACTAGCATAACCAATGGACAGAGACAGTGGGGTGGTGGGGGCTTGGCCGGGGTGGGATTGGCTGGGGAGTGGGGTCAATTGGAGAAAAAGGACACATATGTAAATCATCTATAATAATAAAAGCATAATATGATAATTAAACTGGATGTCCTTCCTGACGAGCTTCCAAATGAAGCCGGGTATGTGAGGGAATCACGGGTCCCAGGTGCCAGAGAGAAGCCCAGGTCCAGGGTGCCAGAGGGAAGCCTGTGCTGGCAGCTGGGGGAAGGAAGGCCTATTCATTCATGAATTTCATGCATTGGGCCTCTAGTTAAACAATAAAAAAATTAAAAATTATATTGAAGCCGAAACCGGTTTGGCTCAGTGGATAGAGTGTCGGCCTGCGGACTGAAGGGTCCCGGGTTCGATTCCGGTCAAGGGCATGTACCTGGGTTGTGGGCACATCCCCAGTGGGAGGTGTGCAGGAGGCAGCTGATCGATGTCTCTCTCTCATCAATGTTTCTGGCTCTCTATCTCTCTCCCTTCCTCTCTGTAAAAAATCAATAAAATATATTTAAAAAAATTATATTGAAGAAAAAACAATGGCATGAAAAATTACTAATAGTATTACATTATTTTAAGTTTATAAACAGTTAATCCCCCCCAAAAAAAGAGGACCCAATGGAACCAAGGGAGGCAGACCTGAGGTAAAAAGAAAAAAAAAGTATTTTATGATCTATTATCCAATCATGCCAACCTTTCCTTTCATTTGACCGTATCTAGTTCTTTCTATCTTTGTTTATTCCTCTTTATAGAAGAAAACTTTTTTTTTTGAATTTTCAGTCTGTTCAGCCTTTTGCTTATTGTTAGGGCACAGTGGTAGCTTACAAGCACCTTATTTGGGGACCAGAAAACAGAAGTTCTAGACTTACATTTTCAGAAGAAAGACTAAGGCAAAGTGAGGGAACTGTGAAAACATATGCTCTATATTCCAGAATCTTCCTCAATTTCCTTAAGCATATTTTTTTTCATGTATACAACAAAATTTTATAACTAGATTTCTACAATGCCTTCATTTTTTCTCACAATAAGAGTACAACTAGTGATATTTATTCCACCATATCTATCTGTGTCATTATATAAAGCATTCAGCTAAAGAAAGACAAGTAGGTAAACACTATTGAGCTATGCACACAGAGACTGTTTTATTGTCTTATTACCATTATTATGTTGATACCACTCTTAGAATTAAGAGCCAACAAAAAATGGCAACACATTTCTGACAGTATCATCTAATGCAGGGGTCCTCAAACTACGGCCCGCGGGCCACATGCAAATACAAATATTGTATTTGTTCCCGTTTTGTTTTTTTACTTCAAAATAAGATATGTGCAGTGTGCATAGGAATTTGTTCATAGTTTTTTATTTTTAAACTATAGTCCAGCCTTCCAACGGTCTGAGGGACAGTGAACTGGCCCCCTGTTTAAAAAGTTTGAGGACCCCGATCTAATGGCTTCCAATAGGTGGTCCACCCCCCACATTAATAATCTTTACTCCACAGGTCAGGACACCAATGCAGGCATTCTGCCTTCTACTAAGTACATCAATTCCAGCAATTCACTTTGGAGCCTTGGAAATAGCCACAGGGCAGATTTTAGGATCCACTGGGACCACTGGGAGGCAGACCTGAGGTAAAACTCCTTTGATTCCCTGACCTCCACAGGCTCCCTCTCTGACTGGCGAACTAAGGTGAGGTCTCAGTCTTCTGGATTTAGTGTTAGAGCAGAGCCAGTGTCCATGAGTCCCTGAAAGCTCTGATTATTTCTTTTTCTCCAGTGTACTGTTACCCAGCTAAAAAAAACTGCAGGTCCCTTTGGGCAAGGCTGGGAGAAAGATTAATGGTATAAATGTTAGGTGTAGTCCTTTATCACAAAGAACTGTCCTTCACTTCCACTCATTCTGGGTCTATAAACTGGCTTAATTCTGGGAAGTGATTGAGGCTCCATCACTCTGTTTTTATAATTCGAGTTAGACTTTTATTCACTTGATATAAACTTTCTGCTAATACAGGTCAAGTAAGAATTTAGTAGGCTATGTATCTTTTTCACTTCCAGGGACAACATGATCAACTAGCTAAGACCATAGGCAAATCAGATTATTTTGCTGCTTTTACTCTGCTCTCATTACGGTAATGATATTATGATAACCATGTCCACCTTGTCTTTGGTGGATGAGTGCAGCAGCAACTCAGGCCCTGCAACTCTGGGATCCAACTACACTGATTGTCTTTATATTTTCTAATTCAGTGACTGCACTTCCCACTATAAAGTCTGGCCTACATAGAAGAGAAATCACAGAGCTCTTCAGGAACGCTGAGGCTCTCCTTATAAATTTATGTCTTGGATCATCCCAGGGTGATTAAGTCCCTCCTGCCCTCCACCTCCCTCCATTCAGATCAGCTCTTGAGCCTGCCCTCTCCACTCACTGGGTGATGTCATCAGCATGGCCCCTGTGACCTCCAGGAGCAGATCCCCTACTGTTCCCAGGCAATCAAGGATTGCAGTTGTGAGCAGTAGGAAACAGCATAAGCACTCACATACCAGGCAGCCTGGACTCCCTCCCACCTCCCACCCTCACACCATTCAGCCCCTTTCAGGCCTCCCACCCTCCACCTCATTCCATTCCCTTCCATGGTCCCTCCCTCCCTCCACCCCACTCCATTCCAGCCAACTCTTGACCTTGCCTCTTTCCCACACCCCAACTCACTTGATGATGTCATCAGCATGGCCCCTATGACCTCATAGAGCAGATCCCCTACTGTCGCCAAGCAACCCAATGTGAACAGCAGTTGAGAGCATCAGGGGCAGGCGGCCCTGTCACCTGGCGGTGGTGTGTAGGGGCAGCGCAGCCTCTGTGCTACAGAGACTCCAAGTCAGGACAGCCGGGAGCTGCTGGCAGAGGGGTAGTGGCAGCGGTGGTGGAGCCAGCTGCTTTGTGGAGCACAGGTGTCCAGTAGCCCATGAGTCCAGCCGAGTTCCCATCTCTCCTTCCTCAACCCTCCTCTCCACCACCTTCCCTGTCCCCTGTCACCTACCTCCGTCCCAGAGTCCGGCCATGGCTCACCTATTCCAGGGCCGGTGGGTTGCCACTCCCCCTAACCGTGGTCTCCCCCACCTTATGCCTATCGGGACGCCTCCCGACATGAATCGGCCCATGGCGCTGTCTCTGGCCGTAAAACGCCTCCAGAAGGAGTTCCTCCACCTTTCTCAGGACCCCCCAGAGCTGTGCTCCGCAGGACCCATCACAGAAGATGTGTTCAACTGGCTGGGAATTGTACTGGGGCCCAGGGACAGCCCCTACCAGGGAGGGGTCTTCTTCCTTACCATGGATTCCCGTGGGAGTACCCCTTTAAACTACCCCAGATCCAATTTAAAACCCGAATTTGCCATCCGAACATAACCCATAATGGGTGCGTCTGTCTGGCCATCCTTAATGCCTAGTGGTCTTCCGCACACACAGTTTCCAAAGTATTGCTCTCACTCAGCGCCATGTTATGTCATCCCAATCCACACAATATTCTCTTTCCAGAAATTGGGAAGATTTACATAAATGATAGGCCAAAGTATGATTTAATAGCTCAAGCATGGATGAAGAAGTATGCCCATGTAATTTCTAAAAAATGACCTTTTTGCCTTGCATTTGAGTTGTTTGCAGATCTTAAGGTTATAGCATTCTCCCTGTAGTAGTAATCCATCTTCTCACCGCGGTTGGCAAACTGCAGCTGGGGAGCCACATGCGGCTCTTTGGCCCCTTGAGTGTGGCTCTTCCTAAGCCTTAGGAGTACCCTAATTAAGTTAATAACAATGTACCTACCTATATAGTTTAAGTTTAAAAAATTTGGCTCTCAAAAGAAATTTCAATCATTGTACTGCTGATATTTGGCTCTGTTGACTAATGAGTTTGCTGACCACTGTCAATAGTATCTTTCCCTTTGTAATAATCTTTTAAAATAAAAGAGTCTTCTTGCTTAGCCTGGATTTGTTTTTTATATGACAATGCAAAACTGTGCCTGGTAAAGGGTTAAAGAAATGGAGCCAGTGTTTTATCTGCAAACCCCAAATTCGACCTTACCTATCAGTAAAGCTAATGAATAAATACACAATATACAAGTTATTTTAAGATCCATATCAATCACTTTTATGCACTAAAATTGTAAAATTTATGGCTGAGTCTTTTATAAAGCCAACCATCTAATGACTGTCCATCTAAATATAGTACATTACTCCAAGAAAAGTTTTTCTGAATTATAATGCAATGAAAACCTGTATTACACTATTTCTGTCTAACTAATGTAACATTTGGAACAGATAGTGAGATTTCTTTTCTGACAAAATCCATGTGTTGAAATGTTTTAAATTAAAGAAATAATTTCAGGAGTACAGCACTATTCTCTACCAATTTCTCAGGCTTGTGAATTCCCTAGAGTACGTGTAAATGACCCTTCCAATAGGAAAAGTTTTTAAAAGCCAAGGATTCCTGAAAAGCCAGATTATAAAACATACAGGATATTGAAACCAACTTTTAAATATATTAATATTAGAAGCATATTTTCAATACATTTTTGTTCCATGATATCTCCTCTGCATACCAAGTGCAAAATATTCACATCACCCACAGTAACCATGATTAAAAGAACTTTAGCTGGTGTGTCAGCAGTCAATGATAGTTTATGAAGCAAATTTTTGAAAGCAAAAACCTGAATTTCTCTACGAAGAACTTATATGATGTTTTAATCTTTGTTAGGAAACAGAAAATTACATTTTTCCTATGGTTTTGAAACTTATGTCTCCAAGAGCTGCTTATGGAAAGAAGCTAATTCTAATTTCTCTCTGTGACTTAGCATTTAGTAGAGGCTGATTAATGTTTGGAACAGAAAGACAAAGGATATTGGTCTTTGTGCATTTATTCTCTTCCTACTTATCTCTTAGCCTCTTTGACCTCTTAATGCTGCTTACTCTTTTCTTTGTAAAATATTTCCTAGACACACAGGAGTGCTCATTACATACATGCCCACTTCAGAAAACACAAATTAAATGAGTAATTGTACACTCATTAAATAGTAAAATATAGAATGAACTAATACATATAAAATCCCTGCATGTACCTCCCCATTTATCATCCTTCTGCACCCTAAACTGTAACCATTATTCTAAATTTTGTGTTATTACTTTGTTTTTCTTTAGTTTCTTCCACATGTTTCATTTTGCTTATTATACAGTCACATAAATAAAATTATACTGCATATATTTTTTTTTGTAATTTGGCCATTTTACTTAAAGGTTCATTTCATTCCAAATTTGTTGAGATTTATTTATCTTTCTTATGTAAAGCCTGGCTGTGCAAATTGTCTTCCCATTGTTCCCTGACCAACAGCATTGGAATTACCTGGAAGTTTGTTAGAAATACAGAATCTGTGGCTGCACTACAAAAATCTCTGAAACAGAAATTGCATTTAACAAGATCGCCAAAAGATTCATATGTTAAAAGTTAAGAATCACTTCACTGGTGATTATAACACAATATATTTATTCATTTTCTTATCTATGGACATTTGGTTGGTTTCCATTTATTTACTAAACTACAATTTTTTTATTCATCCAGCAAACATTTATTGTGTATTCTAGGCATTGAAGTGGGTACTTAGGACACTTCAGAGAACAAAACAGAAGGAAAACATTGTGTTTTATTCTAATTTGATAAAATACAAAAATATCTATATAATAAACACATTTCATGTTGAAAAATGATAGTGCTTGTTATGAACTCAGTTGCGTAGCCTCTCAAATTTGTATGTTGAAGTCCTAACTTTTAGTATCTCAGAACATGACTGTATGTGGAGATAGGGCCTTCAAAGGGGTCATTAACTTAAAATGAAGTTGTTAGGGTCGATTCTAATCCAATATGGCTGATTATCTTATAAGAAGAGATGATTAGGACACACAGACACCAGGAGTGCTTATTAATAGAGGAAAGACCATGGAGGATACAGCAATAAGTAGCCATACAGAAGCTAAGAACAGAGGTCTCAGGAAAAACCACAAATACTAACACAATGATCTTGGACTTCAGCTTCCAGAGCTGAGAAAATAAATTTCTGTTTATTAAGTCATTCAATGTATGGTATTTGGTTATGGCAGCCTTAGTAAATACATGAAGTGTTGTAGAAAAAAGAGCAAGGTAAGATGAATGTGCTGGGAAAGAAATGTGTATAATTTAAAATAAGTTGATAAAGGTACCTTGCATTAAGGTGTTGTATGACCAAAGACCTCTAGGATAAAAAGAAATTTCATGAGGATATCTGATTGGTAAACACTGCAGTCACAGGAAACAGTTAAATAAAGGATCCAAGTAGGCAGAATTTACCTGATATGTTCATGGAAGAGCAAAATAGCCCCGTATGGCTTGAAGCAGCATAAGCAAGGAGGGAGAGAAATAGGAGATAAGTTAAAAGAGCTAATAAGACTTAGCCTTTTAATCTGATTAAAATGGGAAGCAATTACAGACTCTCAGCAGAAACTGTGATCTAACTTACATTTGTAAAGTACTATTCTGGTTGCTGTGAGAGGATAGAATATAGAGGGTCAAAAGGAGAAGGGGTAAGTCCAGGTAGGGATAAATTTTGGAGTTAATTAGAAAAAAAATAATATACACAGTAATGGTAATAAACCTTTGACAGATAATTTGTTGGAAATATATACTTTCTGGTTGTCATTTAGAAAATTCTATCATAATTATTAGGATAAAGTTACTTAACTTTTCTTTTATGGTTATCTTATTTTGTTTCTTGATTATGAAGTCTTCTCCATCACAAGGTCATAAAAATATTTTTAAAACGTTTTATAATTTAGCTTTATAGATGTAAGTCATTATTCCATCTAGAACTGATTTTCTGTATATGATTTTAGACAGAGAACTAATTTTATTTTTCAATATGGATGGCCAACTGTTGACACCATTGTCTCATTGTCAAATAATGCAATTAACACTAATGTCAGCTCTGTTGCATGTTGTATGTAAAGATATAAATGTGTGTACATAGGTCTATTTCAGAGCTTTCTTATTTGATAGTCTCCACTCTCCTTTCCCTCTGGCAATCACCGTATTGATGCCTGTGTCTATTTGTTGTTGTTGGGTTTGTTTGTTTTTTGTTATTGCTTGCTTTTCTATTCTGTTTATTTTGTTCAATAATTCTGTATATAAGTGAAATGACATGGTATTTGTATTTCTCAAACTGGCTTATTTCACTTAGCATAATACTCTCCAGGTCCCTATATGCTGTCTCAAAGGGTAAGAGACCCTTCTTTTTTACTGCTACATAGTATTCCATAGTATAAATGTACCACAGCTTTCTTTATGCACTCATCTACTGATGGACACTGGAGCTGTTTCCAGATCTTGGCTATTGTAAATTGTACTGCTATGAACATAAGGGAGCACACATTCTTTCTGATTGATGTTTCGGGTTTCTTAGGATATATCCTAGAAGTGGAATCACTGGGTCAAATGGCATTTCCATATTTAATTTTTTGAGGAAACTCCATATTGTTTTCCATAGTGACAGCACCAATTTGCATTTCCACCAGCAGTGTACTAGGGTTTACTTTTCTCCACATCCACGTCCTCACCCTCACTTGTTATTTGTTGATTTGTTGATGGTAGCTATTCTGAAGGGTGAGTGGTTGTATGTCTTCTTTGGAGAAGTGTCTATTTTGGTACTTTGCCCATTTCTTAATTGGATTATTTTTAGTTAGTTTTTTGTTTGTTTGTTTTTGTTTTGGTGCTGAGTTGATTCTTTATAAATTTTGAATATTAACCCCTTATTCGAAGTATTATTGGCAAATATGTTCTTCCATTCAGTGGGTTGTCTTTTAATTTAGTTGATGGTTTCCTTTGCTGGGCAAAAACTTTTTAGTTTTATGTAGTCCCATTTGTTTATTTGTTCTTTGTTCCCCTTACCCAAAGATATATATCAGAAAAAATATTGCTACAGGAAATATCTGAGATTTTACTGCCTATGTTTACATATAAAATATTTATAGTTTTAAGTCTTTCATTTAAGTACTTAAAGCATTTTGAATTTATTCTTGTGTATGGTGTAAGAAAGTGGTCTAATTTTAGTTATTGCTTTTATTTGTCCAATTTTCTCAAGACCATTTCTTGAATAGACTGTCTTCACACCATTGTATGATTTTTCTCCTTTGTCAAATATTAATTGACCATAAAGGTGTGGGTTTGTTTCTGAGATATCTATTCTGTTCCATTGACATATATGCCTGCTTTTATGACAGTACCTTGCTGTTTTGATTACTATAGCCTTATATAGCTTAACTAGAGGCCCAGTGCATGGATTCGTGCACTGGTGGGGTCCCTCGATCTGGCCTGTGAGGATCGGCCCAAAACTGGCTCTTCAACATCCCCCGAGGGGTCCTGGATTGCGAGAGGGTGGTTCTTGGGTGACACACTCTGGAATCGGGCACCCTCCTCTCTTCTCCCAATATTATGTCACTTTCTCTCTGTATCTGTTTCACTTCTTTCATATCACTTTACCCTAAGTTTGGCGGTAACTGATGACTTGTGGGCATTTCGCTGCAAAATGCAATTATTTAGCAAATAGGATTTACTTAGCCTGGAATCTAGTCAGCCTAGGGCAGGACCCTGCTCTATGTCAGGCTCCAGCCCAGGCCCTTCCACCCAGGCGGAGTCCTTTGGTGGTAGGAACCTACTTCTTCCCACCTGAGCTGTTCCTTCACCTTCTTCCTTTCCCAGAGGTTGCCCGCTGGTGCTACTGTTTCCCAGCCAAGAGTGGTAAAAGGGGAAATGAGATTATAAATGTTCATCACAATGTACTTTGCTTTACCTAAACTCTTTACGTGCAAGATTAAATAGCAGAAAATTTCAACCACTATGTTGAGGCAGACAGGTGTGCTGCAAGGGGCACACAGGTGTGCCAAAAAATTGTTAAAACACGTTATACCTGACTAGTCAGGGGCACTGACATCTTTTTCCTTAGATTGTCAAATAAAAAATGGCAATAGTCAGTAAAACAATAGCCATCTTGTGTGAATGAATCAAAATTACATCTATTGTCTTTGTCAGATAGACAAAAAATATATTTTTTGGTGTGCCACAGAATTTTAGTAATTAGTTTATGTGTGCCATGAGATAAAAAAGGTGAATAATTGCTGTTGTATAGTTTTAATTCTTTAGTAAATTGCAAATTTCCTTTAAGTACATACAATGTTATATTATTATAATAAATATACTAGCTTTTATAATTTTTAAACAATTTCCTTATTGTACTTATTTAATAAACACTTTATTGGCACCTACAATATGCCAAACACTATTTTTAGCACCTTACAAACATTTATTTAATCCTTATGACAACCCAATGACATAGTTACTATTATTATTCCCATTTTATAGATAATTGTTTAAGTAACTTGCCCAAGATCACACAATTGAAGTGTGACAGAACTCAAGCAGGTAGATGTTGAAGTTCTTAACAAGGTGTTCAGATTGCTTCTAATTGTTTATGTTGGTAATGTTGAAGAGAAATCCACAGACCCAAAATGGATTCACTTGTGCTAAAGCCCATGATACCAAACCCAGTCTTAACACCTGACCTAACTATAATTTCAAATATCTCCAGGAATGTAATCTTAATCTGTCAGTCTGAAATGTTCTGGACAGTATCAATGAGGCAAACTCTCATGTGGGCCCTCTCCATCCCCCACAGAAGCTGAAGCAATCTGCCTGATAAAATCCCTGAGTTCCCATAAGTAACATTCTATACAATAATCTTTTTCTTTCTTGTTTTTCCTAATAGCTTTCTTGTTCTGCCAATTTTATTTCTATGAAACCTTCTACAGTGTACAGCTTTTTGGAGCACCTCTCTATTAGATAGGATGCTGCCTGATTAATGAATAATTTAATAAAGTTAATTAGATATTCAAATTTACTAAATTGATTTTTTTGTTCTTTAATAGTAACCTGGTAGAAAGTAGGAAAATCTCTCTTCTTTTAAAAAGCACAGTATCTGTTTGTTTAGTGCTACAGCAAAACAAAAACAAAACAAAAAAACACAAAAAACACCACCACAACAAAACACACACAGAGAGAGAGAGAGAGAGAGAGAGAGAGAGAGAGAGAGAGAGAGAAACAACAACAACAACAACAAAAACACACACATAGGATTTAGCTGATTAAGAAAAAACATTAACATTCTTAATTCTGTTCCTCCCAAGAAGGTAAATTTGCACAAACTGCTGTCTCAAACTCTCAAGAGAAACCTAGAAGAAATAACTAAAATGGTTGTACAAATTTTCCTGGGGAGAAAAAATGCAAATTTTGAAAACTTTCTAGGGAAATGAAATCCATTTTGTATTTATGGAAGTTTTGTGTTTTTGTGTATATGTACGGGGGGGTGAGTGTACAAATACATATTTTTTAAAGTTTACTTTTGCTTTTTAATCTCTCCTGCCATTGCCTTGGGTCAATCAACACCTCCTTTACTATGAAACTCATTGGCAAAGATTCATACCCTTAATTAAGACATCTATGTCAGTAAAACAGTGCAAAAGCTCTGTTCCACGGAATTTGATTAGCTTTTAGCAGTTGTTTTTTTTTTTTTTCTCTCTCTCTCTTTCTTTTCTAAACTCCTAGGTTTTTATTATTACTATCATCTAAAGCAAGGGTTAGGAAACTTTTTGTAATGGGCCATATAGTAAATACTTTATGTTTTGGTATCCACACAGTTCTCTATCACATATTGCTCTTTTTTAAACATTTATTTAAAATGTACAAACAATTCTTAGCTAAGGGCATAGGTAAAACCAGGTCAGGTCTTGGGTGGATTTGTTCTACTGATTTTTTTCAGGCTGCTGATATAGGGCATACCTACTCCAAATGCTGATTTCCCTTCTGGTTCCAAAGGCTACGCATTGTCATAAAATGCCTGGAGTGAGATATAAGCCTGCAATGATCAAGAGATGTTTTTCTGCACTCTAGGCTCTTCACTCTAGGGACCCAAGACTTCCTTCTCTTTGAGTTTACCACTAGAGTAAGGGTTAGCATGACAGACTGGAGCCTGGCCAGCCTTTGATGTACAATGTGCATTATCATTCAGGCTTACACAAGTATCACAAGCAAAAATAAAAACCTGAAAAAGATAACTACTAGTTTAAAATTAGATTATACTTTAAGAAGAAGAGATTTTAGATTATATTAATAATTTAAAATGGTTATTTGAATTTATAATAGGTGTAATAAACATGCTGAAAAGTATAGAGGGAAATTTTAGCAATAGAAAATAAAAACAACAATTTATAAATAAGTAGAAATTTTAGCCATGAAACATATAATTGTTGAAATAAGTACAGATGCAAAATGAAGTAGAGTTGGAAAATCAGATTGACAAACTTTCCCAGAAGAAAAGAGCTATTGCAAAAAATAAATAAATAAAAGGAAACAAAAGGTAAAAACTAGATGAATAATAGTGCTATCATTGGAGTGCTCTTCATATCCTCACGTGTTCTCAGTGGAATTGAGCTTCTTGAAATGTCATGATAAAAGTAATTTTCTGAGACTTGCATGGGATAATGAGTGGTATTTATTTGTGTGAAAGTAAACCCTTCAGTTTCCAAGGTCCCATTTCTCCATCTGGTCAAGAAAAAAGTCCAGTGTGTCTTCAGCAGAACCAGAATTAAAGCCAGTGCTCAGAGTTTCAACTCCATATTTTCACAGTCCAGTCTAGCAAAAGTCTAGTTTAGCTTGTGTTCCCAGCTGTAGTCCATTGCATGTGGGGTCCATATGGCCATGGGGCATGCAGCTTCTAGCACTATATGGCTATGGAGGGAACATGGGCTTGTGCAAGGAAGCAAGAGCAAAGCCAGAGGATCGAGGTGGAGAAAATTCTTTTGTCTGGGGATTTTAACCTTCTAAAATTTTGACACACTTGCAGTGGCTCCACCACCTTTAGCCAATTCATGGTAGATGGACAAGGAAGTATCTTCCCTACATCATCCCAACTTAACTATGCATCAATCTTTCTAGTCTCCCAGCGATCTGCAGAGAATTGACTACTTGTTCCTTGGGGAGTGTAAAGTTACTGCTTCCTGGAGATGCTGCCGAGATGGCCATGCTCAAATTGTCTGGCCTCCCTTTTGCTTTCTTCATATTTTTAATAACTAACTAATTACAATGGTAACAATAGCAAATACATATATAACTGCTTAATATGGGCCAAGAAAAGCTAACACAACAAACTTATGAGATCAGATCTTTAATCATCATTCTCCTTTAGATAAAGTACCTGAGGTACAAAGAGAGTAACTAATTTGCTAGCAAATGGGAGAACAAGAAGGCGAACTCAGATTTGTAAGCTCCAGAAGTCATACTTTCTGAATGCTATGCTTTTTTATAATGAGACCCAGGGGAGAAAATATAAAATGAATAAAAAGATGTGTTAGATGAAATAATATATAAAATTACCCCATAACTAAAAATTGATGGAACATGTCACAGTGAAAAAAGGAAGACAATAGGAGGGGAAAGTAACCCATAATTAGATAAATTAAAGAATATAAAAAAACAAAAAGAACAATCTACAAACTTCCAAATATAAAGAGATTATCTGCAAAAAGTACAAGAGTCAGCTTAATAGTCTTTTCAGCATAAATACTCACTCTTAAAATAGTTTTGGAAGATCTCACCAAATAATCTACACTAATAAAAGACAGAGATGCTAATTGACCATACCTTTGCTACACCATAAACCACACCCACCAGCCAATAAGAGCGACTATATGCAATTAACCTACCGTATTTGCCGGCGTATAAGACGATTTTTTGGCCCTTGAAAAATATGCCTCCAAGTGGGGGGTCATCTTATACGCCAGGTACACTTCAGATAGACTGCCCATAGTGCTTGCCCCGTGCCATAGTGGCCTCCCGATGCCTGCCCACTTCATTCCACATACCGTTCAGGCATCAGCAGCGCTGCTGGGTGTATGCTTGGCTGTTATGCGATTTTGCTGTTATGCGATTTTACCACACTCACAAAATCGCACACAGCCGACCATACACCCAGTATGATAGCGCAAAATCGCGAATCGCGATACCATACTGGGTGTATGGTTGGCTGTGTGCGATTTTGCGAGTGTGGTAAATTCGGGTTACCGTATATTTCTTTACATATGCATTGAAGATTCGCGATTTTGCGCTATCATGGTGCCTGTTAGAATGTTGAAGAGCTCGCACTTGCGCACTAGTGAGGTCCCAGGGAGATGCTGATGCAAGGGTGGACCAGACTGCTATAGTGACAGGGCGGGCAAACAGGGAGCAGGGACCAATCCAATCAGGCTTTGTATACAGCCAACAGCCAACCACAATACTGCCCCATTGTACAGTACAGCATAGAAAATGTCGACCAGTCAAACCCCTATCATCCCTATCATGGCACCAAGATGTTGTTGATGAACTTTTAATATCAGATGATGAAGAGGAGTTTGAAGGCTTTTAAGGTGAAACTGTCACGCCAGCAAACTTGCTAGGGACTTGCCCAGCACTTGCTCTCTCCCTCTATTTGTTATCTTACTTCTATCATTGACAGTCCCTCTAGGTTGTGGGCTGCTTGCCTGTGTTCCTGAGAAGCATCTACGGTACCAGTCTATAGAGTGTGTTTTCTTTAGTGAATTACCGGTATGTTTACCGGTAATAAACTTGCACTGTTTTATGTATATGTTTGATTACATACAGCCTTGTGACAGTTTTCCTGCATGTCATAAGCATTTGAATATAAATTAAAATGTTAAAATCAAATCTGATATTGTTTTACCTTTTATTTGGTGTGTGGAAGGTGTGCGGAAGAGGGGGTAGTCTTATACGGCGAGTATATAACAAACTCTGTATTTCGAGTGGAAATGTTAGGGGGTCGTCTTATACGCCCAGTCGTCTTATACGCCGGCAAATACGGTAATCAAGATGGCAGCCGGCAGCTAAGGAGCTGGAGCAAGCAGGAGGCTTGGTTGCCTGGGTGATGGAGGAAGCCAAGCTTCCTGCCTGCCCTGAGCTGGCTGTGGCCTCCACTCATGGCAACAAAGTTTCAATTATAGAAGATAAACAAATCCCAGATACCTGCTTCCAGCCAGCCTCCACTGTGAGCTTGGGTAGCTGGGGGCCATGGCCAGCCTGCAAACAGCCATCAGCCCCTCACCCAGGCTGGCCACAGTCTCATGGGGTGAGGGTTCCCACTGGGGGACTTAGCCAGCCTGAAAATGGCCCTCAGCCCCTCACCCAGACTGGCCAGGCAACGCAGCATGCTGCCCTAGCCTGAAGGGGCTGTGGGAAGCATGCAAACAGCCATCAGCCACTCACCCATGCTGGCCACACCCTCATGGGGTGAGGGTCCCCCCTGGGTGGCTTGGCCAGCCTGAAAACAGCCATCAGCCTCTCACCCAGGGGAGCCAAGCAACCCAGCAGGGACCCCCACACTGAAGGGGCTGTGGCCAGCCTGCAAACAGCCATCACCACTCACCCAGGCTGGCCACACACTCATGGGGTGAGGGTCCCTGCTGGGGTCTTGGCCAGCCAGCCTGCAAACAGCCATAAGCCGCTCATCCAGGCTGGCCAGGCACCCCAGGGGGGACTCCCACCCTGAAGGGGCTGTGGCCAGCCTGCAAACAGCCATCAGCCCCTCACCCAGGCTGGTCAGGCACTCCTATATAATAAAAGGGTAATATGCAAATTGACCCAAACAGCAGAATGACTGGGAATGACTGGTCACTATGACACACACTGACCACCAGGGGGCAGATGCTCAATGCAGGAGCTGTCCCCTGATTGTCAGCGCACTCCCACATGGAGAGCTCTGCTTAGCCACAAGCCAGGCTGCCAGCTGCCAGTACAGCGGTGGTGGTGGGAGCCTCTCCCACCTCCTCAGCAGCACTAAGGATATCCGACTGCAGCTTAGGCCTGCTCCCCGCTGGCAAATGGACATCCCTTGAGGGCTCCTGGGCTGCCAGAGGGATGTCTGACTGCCTGCTTAGGCCCAATTCCCCAGGGAACGGGCCTAAGCCTGCAGGTGGTCTTCCTCCGAGGGGTCCCAGAGTGCGAGAGGGCACAGGCTGGGCTAAGGGACCTTCCCCCCGAGTGCACAAATTTTTGTGCACCGGGCATCTAGTAAGAGATATAAAAGAGATGTTGCAAGAGATTTTCAAATTAATATTGATTGAATACCTTGATAAAGATTGCTGTCTGAAACATATAGCCAATAACAAAGAAAATGAAAATAAAATACTACTTTCATAATTGCCTAGAGTCAAATTATACAAAATAACAGCATAATATTAGAGTCATGGGTTGTTGGAAGATCAAGGGGTGTGAGAACATTCAAATTTTTTATTCAATTAGTAGAAAGGCATTAATATCTTCTATAGATATCTGTGCTTTTTTGTTTGTGTTACTGTGTGTGTGTGTGTGTGTGTGTGTGTGTGTGTGTGTGTGTTTCTTCTGGATGAAAAAAAGAAAGTTCAGTGACTAAAAGTAACTTCACACCATGATTTAAGCATAGATTACTAAAGGGTCATGATGGGTAGTCACGCCTCAGGCTTATGTCTTCTTAAGTAACATGTTTTTAAGCAAGCCCTGTCCATTGTTCTCCTGAATCTAGGTTAACACACCTTTGAAATGGCTGATGTAATCCTCTTCTCCAGATCCCTGGAAGGTAGCATAACCACACTCAAGGGAGCACATAATCTGCTAACTATCCTGTGTCTCTCTCACACCTTCATGTAATCTTCCTTATGTTTTCTACTTAATTCCAAAGGTATAAAAGAAGCAGCAAAACTATCATTTTCTGTAACATTTGATCTCTTGCTTTGGGGCATGTCATTAGTTTGGCTCAAGTAAATTCTTATAAAAACTTTCTACAGGTTTGGACATTTCTCAATGACAATTTGTTTAGTTACAAAGGATAAAAATATACAATATTCTTAAAAGCACATTATCCTAAAACACATATTCTAAACAAAACAAAACAAACAAAACAAAACAAAACAAAACAAAACAAAACAAAAACACATTGTCAGTGGGAGCACACTGACAATCAGCGGGCAGCTCCTGCATTTTAAGAGAGTTAAATAAAAGTAAAAATCTAAGATGGTAGAAACAAGTGAAAATATTTAAATATTTACACTACATAGACTGAGTTGACCAGTTAAAAGATGGTAATTCACAGTTTGAGTAACATTAATAATAATAATAGAAACAAGAACAATAATAAAAGCCAGGTATATGTGTCATATAAGAAAATCACATACAAAAAAAGACACAAATGGTTGAGAACAGAAGGATGTAATCAATACATCATAAAAGTTTTAAAAATCTGATGTGTCATATGTATACCATATAACAGAGATATTTTAAAAAGCATCATTAGGAAAATAGAGGTTAATTACATAATGATAAAAATTAACTTCACCAAGATAACATTATAATTCTAATTATGTAGGTATCTGTGATGGTTCATTTTTTGGTGTACCAACTTGGCTGGGTTAAAGAAGATCCAGATAGCTCAGGCTTTGCATACAATTATCTAAGAACTTCTAGGTTTTCTTTGAAGGGAAGCCTTTTACCAGAGTAATTTTACATAGGATAAAATAAAATAATCAGTACTTTTGGGAACTACCCATATTGGCTTTGAATTGGCATTGATTCTAGGATACACAAAATGTCACTGCTCTGCCATTTAGCCATATGATCTATCAACTTCCTTGGTGCTTGAAGTGTTAGTGGCAGATAGAGATGTTGTTTGTAGCCCTTGGTTGTCCTTTATAGGAAAAATACATCTCAGGCTTTTAGGATTTTGGAGCAAGGTCCTGCCATCATCTGCAGTTAACTACAATAGTCCCTCTTATCTTCAGTTTTACTCTGCATAGTTGCAGTTATCCACAGTCAACCATGTTCTGAAAATATTAAATGAAAAATTCCAGAAATAAATAATTCATAAGTTTTAAATTGTGTACTATTTGAGTAGCATGATGAAGTAGTGTTCTGTCCATTTATATCTTACCCAGATATGAATCATTCCTTTGTTCATTGTATCCATGCTATATATGCTACCTGCCCATCACCGAGGCATTATATTATCTCACATCATCACAAGAAATGTGAGTACAGAACAATAAGGTACTTTGTAAAAGAGAGAGACAACAGTCATATAACTTTTATTACTATATATTGTTAAAATTGTTCTATTTTATTATTATTTACTAGTGGCCTGGTGCACCAACTCATGCATATTGAAAGGAAATTAATTAGAAGAAATATTTTAATATCGCTATTAGCACTTTCTCTATAATAGAAGTGTCATAGATGAAAGAAAATTAGTAAAATGTATATGAAAATGATATATAAATTGATTAATAAATAAACAACAACATGATATAACAACAAAGATATGATATAAAAACAACAAAAACATGATATAAAAACAACATTGATACAAACAATGACAGATAAATTGATTAAACTTATTCTAATATCTCCCTGTATACCACATTAAAAGTAAAAATACTTTCAAAGTGCTTGGCTTAGTTCCCTTGTGATGAAGTATTTACAACTTTAACTTTAACATCACACGCTGTTCGAACTCGAGAGAAAGCAACATATAACTGACTATGTCCGAAAACGTGTTTAGGTGGGAATATTCCTACTCTGTCTAAAGTTTGTCCTTGTGATTTATTAATCGTCATTGCAAATGCTGGCATCATGGGAAACTGTATTTGAATTAATTTAAATGGGAGGCAAGTGTCAGACCTGGACTAATCAATTCTTGGAATCAGAACAACCTCTCCCTCTGCAGATCCTGTTAATACTTTAGCTTTGATTATGTTAGGTCACAATCTTTTGATAATAAATCTAGTACCATTACAGAGACCCCATTTACTATTAATATTTCTCAGTAGCATTAAGATTGCACCTACTTTCAATTTTAATTTATGACACAGCATTCCTGAAGGAGTAATACTATTAAGAAATTAGGAGGGAAAATTTTTCTTTTCGGCATCATTCATTGAATTGACGGAATCACTCAAATAGGTGTGAAAATCTCCATCAAGTATATCCAAAATGTCTTCATTTAATTTATGAACATGCTCATTTTTAGCACAAAGAATCACATGTTTAGATATATTTTTAATATTATATACAGATATACTATTTCCAAAAGTAACTTCAATAATAGATACATTACAAATCATTTCATGGGGGATTTCAATAATATCCATTCCTAAATGAAAACTGCTGTCAAGTTTGCTATTTATAAGTTTTACTAACCATTCGCTATAAGCAGAATCCTCTGATCTCATATTTGTTTTAAGAGACAACTGCCTGAAACATCCCCAAATATTACAGTACTTTAAACTCATTTGTACTATGGCCAATTGCATAGCATGTGGCACAACACTGAGACATTGTCAAAAATCCCCTCTGAGCAGGAGAACTTTCCCACCAAATGCAACATTCAAATTCATAATTTCTCTTAGTAATCCGTCTATGGTGTTTATAGCATGACTGGATGCCATGGTGCATTCATCAATAATGAGAAATTGGGCCTTTTTAATGGTTTTAGCAATTTCACTCTTTTTTTAAATATATTTTTTATTGATTAAGATATTACATATGTGTCCTTATCCCCACGTTACCCCCTACCCCCCCTTATGCTATCACCCCCCCCTTGTCCGTGTCCATTGGTTAGGCCTATATGCTTGCATATAAGTCCTTTGGTTGATCTTTCCCCCTTACCCCCACCCTCCCCTACCTTCCCTCCAAGGCCCGACAGTCCAATCAATGCCTCTCCGTCTCTGGATCAGTCCTTGTTCATCAGTTTATGTTGTTCATTATATTCCACAAATGAGTGAGATCATGTGGTATTTATCCACTCTCCAGTTCCATCCATGCTGTGGCAAATGGTAAGAGTTCCTTTTTCTTCTTCCTCTTCTTAAAGAATACCTTTCAGCATTTCATATAATGCCGGTTTGGTGGTGATGAACTCCTTTAGCTTTTTCTTATCTGTGAAGCTCTTTATCTGACCTTCAATTCTGAATGATAGCTTTGCTGGGTAAAGTAATCTTGGTTGTAGGTTCTTGCTCTTCAACACTTTGAATATTTCTTGCCACTCCCTTCTGGCTTGCATGGTTTCTGTTGAGAAATCAGCTGACAGTCGTATGGGTACTCCCTTGTAGGTAACTGACTGTCTTTCTCTTTCTGCTTTTAGGATTCTCTCTTTGTCTTTTGCTCTTGGCATTTTAATTATGATGTGTCTTGGTGTGGTCCTCTTTGGATTCCTTTTGGTTGGGGTTCTCTGCGCTTCCTGGACTTGTAAGTCTATTTCTTTCACAAGGTAAGGGAAGTTTTCTGTCATTATTTCTTCAAATAGGTTTTCAATATCTTGCCCTCTCTCTTCTTCTGGCACCCCTATAAGTTTGATTTTGGTACACTTGAAGTTGTCCCAGAGGCTCCTCACACTATCTTCATATTTTTGGAATCGTTTTTTTCTTTTTTCTTTTTCAGTTGGGTATTTTTTGTTTCTTTGTATTTCAAATCTTTGACTTGATTCTTGGGATCCTCTTGTCTGCTGTTGGATCTCTGTATAGTATTCTTTATTTCAGTCAGTGTATGCTTAATTTCTAGTTGGCCTTTTTTCATATCCTCCAGGGTCTCACTAAATTTATCGGCGGTTTCCATAAAATTCTTGAAAACCTTATAACCGTGGTTTTGAACTCTATATCCATTCGTTTGCTTTCCTCCATTTCTGTCATTTGTGACCAGTTTCTTTGTCTCCGCATTTTTTATGCTTCTGTGTTGGTAGAGTGGTTTTGTGTGCTAGGTGTCCTGTAGGGCCCAGTGGCTCAGCCTCCCCAGTTACCTGAGGTGGACACTCTTGGTGCACCCCCTTGTGGGCTTTGTGCACAGTCTTGTTGTAGTTATGCCTTGATTGGTGTAGGATCACTGGGAGGAATTGACCTCTAAGCCAATTGGCTGTGAGAATCAGCTGTGTCTGCAGTGGGAGAACTCCGGTGCTGGAGACACCCTTCTGGGGCAAGACTTGCTTCAGTGGGGCTTTGGTGCTCACTGAGTCTGTCCCTTGCATGTGTTCCCTATGGATCTGAGGAGTTGTAATCCAGATGGTCCCCCTCTGACAACTGAGTACACTGGCTCTTGGATCTAAGGAGGTGCTAATTTAGCCTCAGCCTGAGGTTACCTGGCAGGAGCTACGAAGAGAACTGCAGATTCCCCTTCCTTTTTTGGTGTTTGGAGGTGCCCTGATGAGGCCCAGCTGTGAATCAGTGTAAGCTGCTGTAAGGTCTCAGGCCTTCTCTTGGAAGTTCTGGGTCTGTCTAGCCCAGCTGCAGTTTTTTAGGTAATTTTCAGGTTGCAAAGGGCTGGGGCATTCATATGCAAAAGCCTCTGCTGTGGCCTGGGTGGGGCAGGGTCTCAGGGAATCAAAGGGTGGAGCAAGCAGCTATGGCCAATTCTCAGCCCTGCCCTAAGGGGCCTTGCTTCTCAGTGTCCCAGTAATTGCTGCAAGCACCTCTGAGGGAAAGCCGCCCTCAAGTTCAGAGTTCTGCCTGCTGCCAGACAGTCCAGTTTCTCCCCGTATAAGTCCTGGGTCCCCAGAGACTTCCAGGAACTGGAGTTCAGAGCAGTCGGGAGCTTGTGACTCCCTCCCGATTCAAAAAGACAGCTTCGTCCTCAGGTGCCAGCCCCTTTCCGCACTCGAACCTCTGTACATCTGCACTTTACTTCCACAGCTCCTCTGCCTCTCAGTGCGCTTTTCTTTCCTTCCAGTTGTAGAATTTCCACTCAGCCAGCCTTCCTGTAGTTCTGGGAGATGTCCGTTTTGTCTTTTCGTTGTATTTTGAAGTTGTGGGAGGCAGCAATTTCCCGGTATTTACCTATGCCGCCATCTTAGTTTCTCCGCAATTTCACTCTTTATATCCAGTCTAGAAATTGAAGTTTCATTTAATGGGATTGGTAATATATATTGGGAATGAAAGGTTTTTCCACTGAGAAATAAATTTTCAGCAATTCCTGTGGACACTGTGGATAAAACAGTACCACCACAACCTCTAATATAATGTGTTAAAACTTTATAAAGATACTAGAGTCCCGGTGCATGAATTCGTGCATGGGTGGGGTCCCAAGGGGGTGGAGATGGGGGCCAGATGCAATTAGCCCTCTTGGTGGGTGGTGGGATGCCCTTGCCAGCCTGGCATCTAGATCCTTCCCACTGACATTCGTGCCGGTTGTTCGGAGCCACCTGGCAGCTGCTTTTATATTGTTTCTTCCTTGTGGAGTGTCTAGGAGGGGGAAGTGGATGCGGTACCCAAGGTCAACTTCCAGGAGACCAATGCTATAGGGATTGTGCCTCCATCACTGCTTTATCCACAGTATCTACAGGAATTGCTGAAAATTTATTTCTCAGTGGAAGAACCTGTCAGTGCCTGGCCTGTTCTCCAGAGATTGGACCTGCAGGACTACTGAAGGAGTAAGTGGCAGCTGGCAGGCTGGTGGGTTGCTGGGGCAGGTCTCAGCTGAGCAGAGCTCCCACTGTAGGAGCACACTGACCACCAGTGGGCAGTTCCTGCATTGAGTGCCAGCCCCCTGATGGTCAGTGTGCATCACAGCAACCAGTTGTACTGGTTGTTCTGGTCCTTTGGTTGCTTAGGCTTTTATATATATAGATGCTTTTCCACTACCACCTGGACCATTCAAGAAAAAGCATTTAGGGTGTACATTTGATCTTCGATGGCTAAAATTATAGTCTGAAAGGCTGCCAACTGTTCATTATTCAGATAATTTATCAAAACCTCTGTTTATTGTCGCTCCTATAATTTATCACATGTATTTGTATTCATTAATAAAGGATAGTCTGGAAGTTTGAAATGCGAACATTTCTTTCCATGCAATGTGAATACTTCTTGAATTTCGTTAAGGGAAAGAATTTCACAGTTCACACGAGCACCTGCTCTTTGGTGTAATTTCCAACAAAAATCTTCAATAAAGTGAGATTTATTCTCATCCCATAATTTGTTTGCATAGAACATCCAAACATGCATATATATGCAAAAAGTTGCCATAGTTGTTTGGGCATATTAAGGATGATCGCATCGTCAATCATATCTTCCCAGATAGTGTTGTCGATTAATAATCCTTGATGTTTAACAGCTTCATGAAATGTATCATAAGTTACACCTCCTACAGTTTGCAGGTCAGCAAAACTTATCTCACCTTTTACATGCAGAAGCAGAAGTCTAAGGTAATATTGTTCTGATTCTCTAAAGTTCACAGTGAACAGTCTACCTAATACTTTATTCCCATCCTTTTGGTGTTTTCTCCACAAAGTGTTATTAAACACATAATGTTGTGGAATATCCCAATAATAATAATTACACAATCAGAATCTTCTCTTTTCAATAAGAACCAAGCCATCAATGTCGAGTTATGCCTTTAGCCCTATCTAGAACTTCCACAAAGTCATTGGTATGAAAATAAAATTCTGATCATTTGGCAAATGAATAGCTAATCTTGTGATTGCATGAGATTGGTCATGCATTCGCATTGCAAAAAGTCTCTGCTGAACAGCCTCAGGAGTGAGCACTCGCATATCTAGAGTCAATGAAGTCCTGTACTTTGTTATGATTGATATTTTTTTTAGAAATTTGAATATTTGCACAATCATGCCCTTTATAGGCATATTTAAATAAATATTTGACACTTTTAGTCAATGCACAGACTTCAACATTTATATGTCAGTTATATTTAAGGCACAAATATGGGTTATAAGGGACAATCCAGGTGTTATCGACAACTTTATTTCCAATAGACATTGTGCTACCAGATCTTCATTTGTATTTGGGATAACCACCACTATTTCCAATGGTCGCATTTTGAAATTCTTTTGAATATCCTTTTCAACGCTTTCCATTTTCCGTACATGGACTATTTGGATTTTGTATTCCACATGGTCCATGTACCATATTTGATTTTACAATTTGAAAAAGTCGAGGACACTGGTCTTCATCCAGAATTTCTGCCTTAACTATACAGTCAATGTCATCATCCGTTCATAATTTGGATTCACTACCTAATATCAATAATATGTGAGTGTGAAGTCATCTGTATTTCTGAAATTTGATGACATGAATTTTAGCTATTACCTTGCCAAATAAATGAATTTTATAATTTAAAAGAGCATTCAGCTTAATATTAAAAACTCTGGCAACCAAGTCAGGTCTGTTTTCAATTTTTTGCCAGTGTTTTAAATTATTTATAATATCTGCACATTTTGGAGTGCACATCATGGTTATGAATAAATTGGGCTTGCTGTACTTCATTACAATCACCATAGCATCCTGATATCACAGCTGCATATTTCTGGGACTACCCTCAATAGACAACAGAAGTATTATCATTTTACCAATCAGCACATTGTCATTTTCAGAGCTAGATGTGAGATAATCCATCAAACCACTATTTTTTCCAAATCTCAACTTAGATTGGTTTGCTTTGATGAAATTTATCTGATTGGCCTCCATTTTTTAATATGAGTCCACAATAAACTGTTGAGTTAATTTTTCTGCATTTAAAATAAGATTGATTTTCTTGCATATATCTGTCCAATTTTCCCAACACCATATATTGAAGAGACTATCTTGGCTCCATTGTATGTTCTTGCCTCCTTTGTCAAATATTAATTGAGCATATTGGTTCGAGCCAATTTCTGGGCTCTCTATTCTATTCCATTGATCTATATGCCTATTCTTTTGCCAGTACCAGGCAGTTTTGAGAACAGTGGCTTTGTAATACATCTTGATATCTGGTATTGAGATCCCACCTACTTTGTTCTTTTTCAGGATTGCTGCAGCAATTCGAGGTCTTTTTTTTTATTCCAGATGAATTTTTGGAGAGTTCGTTCTAGATCTATGAAGTATGCCGTTGGTATTTTAATGGGAAGTGCGTTGAATTTATAAATTGCTTTGGGTAGTATGGACATTTTAATGATGTTGATTCTACCAATCCATGAACATGGTATGTTCTTCCATATGTTTATGTCTTTCTCTATATCTTTTTTCAACGTCCTGTAGTTTTCTGAGTAGAGGTCTTTTACCTCTTTCGTTAAGTTTATTCCTAGGTAGCTTAATTTTTTTGGTGCGATGGTAAACGGGATTGTTTTTATAATCTCTCTTTCTGAAAGTTCACTATTGGTGTATAGAAATGCCTCAGATTTCTTGGGGTTAATTTTGTATCCTGCTACATTGCCAAATTCATGTATTAAGTCTAGTAGCTTTTTGATGGAGTCTCTAGGGTTTTGTATGTATAATATCATGTCGTCTGCAAATAAGGACAATTTTACTTCCTCTTTTCCAATTTGGATGCCTTTTATTTCTTCTTCTTGCCTAATTGCAATGGCTAACACTTCCAGTACTATGTTGAACAGGAGTGGTGAGAGGGGGCACCCTGTCTTGTTCCTGTTCTTAGGGGAAATGGTGTTAGTTTTTGTCCATTGAGTATGATGCTGGCTGTGGGCCTGTCATATATGGCTTTTATTATGTTGAGGTATGATCCTTCTACTCCCACCTTACTGAGAGTTTTTATCAAAAATGGGTGTTGAATTTTGTCAAATGCTTTTTCTGCATCAATTGATATGACCATGTGGTTTTTTTCTTTCAATTTGTTTATGTGATGTATCACGTTTATTGATTTGCGGATATTGTACCATCCTTGCATCCCTGGGATAAATCCTACTTGGTCATGATGTATGAGAAAATGAAACTAGACCACCAACTTACACCATATACAAAAATAAACTCAAAATGGATAAAGGACTTAAATGTACGACAGGAAACCATAAAAATTCTAGAAGAATCCAAAAGCAACAAAATCTCAGACATATGCCGAAGCAATTTCTTCACTGATACAGCTCCTAGGACACTTGAAACTAAAGAGAAAATAAACAAATGGGACTACATCAAAATAAAAAGCTTCTGCACAGCAAAAGAAACCATCAACAAAACAACGAGAAAACCCACTGTGTGGGAAAACATATTTGCCAATGTCATATCTGATAAGGGCCTAATCTCCAAAATTTATAGGGAACTCACACAACTTAACAAAAGGAAGATAAACAATCCAATCAAAAAATGGGCAAAGGACCTAAATAGACACCTCTCAAAAGAGGACATTCAGAAAGCCAAGAGACATATGAAAACATGCTCAAAGTCACTAATCATCCGAGAGATGCAAATCAAAACAACAATGAGGTACCATCTCACACCTGTCAGACTGGCTATCATCAACAAATCAACAAACGACAAGTGCTGGAGAGGATGTGGAGAAAAAGGAACACTTGTGCACTGCTGGTGGGAATGCAGACTGGTGCAGCCACTATGGAAGACAGTATGGAGTTTCCTCAAAAAGCAACAAATGGAACTCCCATTTGACCCTGTGATCCCACTTCTAGGAATATATCCCAAGAAACCAGAAACACCAATTAGAAAGGATATATGCACCCCTATGTTCATAGCAGCACAATTCACCATAGCTAAGATCTGGAAACAGCCTAAGTGCCCATCAGTAGATGAATGGATTAGAAAACTGTGGTACATCTACACGATGGAATACTATGCTGCTCTAAAAAGGAAGGAACTCTTACCATTTGCAACGGCATGGATGGAACTGGAGAGCATTATGCTAAGTGAAATAAGCCAGTCAATGAAGGAAAAATACCACATGATCTCACTTATTCATGGATAATTGAGACCATTATAAACTTTTGAACAATAATAGATACAGAGGCAGAGCTGCCTCAAACAGATTGTCAAACTGCAGCGAGAAGGTCGGGGAAGGTTCGGGGGCGGGAGGTAGGGGGGTAAGAGATCAACCAAAGGACTTGTATGCATGCATATAAGCATAACCAATGGACATAAGACACTGGGGGATAGGGGAGGCTAGGGGACTGTCTTGGGAGGGGGGAAAAATGGACACATATGTAATACCCTTTGTAATAAAAAATAAAATTAAAAAAAAATAAAGTTGTTGGGCCAACAAAAAAAAAATAAAAAAAAATAAAATAAGATTGAATGTGTCCCACACAGAGAGATGAAATCCATAATACTGCATTTGTGTGACTCGTGTCCTTACATTTTGTCTAGTATTATTGTTGATTACACTGTTGTCTCTGAGTCTTAATGCAATATCTGTTCCCCAACCTTTTTCACCATGTGGAAAAAGAATAGGATACATCAGTGCATCTAATGTAGAAACAGGATACTGATTTGTTTCATTTTAGTGTCATTCAGATTATTGGGATCTGGTTTACAATGAATGAGCAAGTCCCTTTCAAAAGAATGTTCTCCATCTTTGTTTTTGGATATGATGGCAACTTCGGTTACACGAGGATAATTATGTCTACCTGGATCACTATTATGATTATATTTAATCACCATTGTTACTTCCGTGGGAGCAATACCTTTTGCTGCTGCTTCAGATTGGGCTTCCTTTTCTACCTCATGTAGCATCTTGTATGATTTTGTTAATTCATTTATTTCATGCATGAGGTTGTTGATATTGATCATGAGTCTTCCTGAGCAACCTTGGTTTTCTGGCATTGCTAATCTTTTACTCGTCACTTTGGCTGTATCTAAAATACAGAGTTGACCAAACTTCTGAGAAACGCTGGATGTAAAGTTCCAGTATGGTGATACACTTGTCCATATATTCTAAAATAGTATGGTCCATAGCCTGATGGTGATGTAATATTTGTCTCTATTGAAGCAAAAGTAAGAGAACTATTTATTGAAGGAATATTTTCCATAAAATTTTTACTGTCAGAACCTTCATTTATAATTGATTTTTTAAAAATATACTGGGTATTTTGGAAAATTTATATCATTTGGACAAACTTTACCTTTGCCAAAACATTGAGTAAATTTTCCATCAGGTGGTTTTTCATTAAATAATTTTAGTGATAGGCAAAATTGACATGTAACAGTCATTCCACCACAACTATGTTTAACAATTGCACCCTCATTTACTTCATTTTCATAATATCTGCCCAGTTCCTTCCAGTACTTGTAGTACTTGTTGATGACTGTTCTTCAGTCATAATCTGCCGACAACGCCAGCTTCTTTCAACTTCAGAGATATGTTGTTGCTGGCGACCAATTCCAGCATGTCATAATTTCAAGAGTTTCATCAAAAGGTTAATGAGACTTGGGGACTCAACAGGGTTGAGTCACACATGTAGTCACCTGTTGGGAATGGCTAAAGGCATTTCTCCAAACCTGAATAGGAAACTGATTGTGGCTACCAGACAGCTAAAGGGCATCTTAATGTACATGTTATTGCCTCCTATTGGCCCTAACCCTTTGAAGCGTATATCTCTGCCTTGCCTCAGGACAAGTTGTGTTAATAAAAAGTAAAAAGCATGGGGTCTTGGGAACGAGGAGAGAACCTAAGACCTTAGACTTAAGATCTTAGAACTTAGCTCCTTTAGCTAAGCTCCTCTGACCCCCAATGCCTTTCAAAATCATATTTCATC